>ML791715.1:415755-426644 GCA_009831015.1 Picea engelmannii | reverse complement strand
GTGGGATTTTTTTATAATTTTTTTTTTTTAACCTTATAATTTACCCCTTATGTATGATTCTTAATAGTTGACATGTATTTCAGAAACTATGTATTAATCGTTATGTGTTTATCTTGAACTTTAAATATCACCTTAAAACTGATAGATATTGCCACCAGTTAACTTATAGGACGTGACTTTTATGCCTTTGGTGGCAGTTGGTATGTCGATAGAGGTTCGTAATTTTTCCTTTATTGGGACGTCTGCCTTTATTGTTGGAAAACAATATTTTTCCTTCAGTTACCTTATTGCAGTCATGTTTGCAAACACCAAAGCACAGTCCGCACAAAAATATTCTTACGAGTTTAAGAATGGCTATGGTGCAACAATGGCTAATGCAACCAATTCTCCTATGTAAGGGTTGCTCTAAGATATGGCGACTTTGGCTACAGATTTACAATCAATACTATTGTTGGGTGAGTGACAAGGTCAACCTTGATGTAATTCAATTTTATGTGACTTCAAACTTGCTTCCTTAATGCCTCATGATTTTTTATGGGCAGCACACTGATATATATATTTTGAATTTGCAGTCGAAGGATCTAGTTCTCAACAACAGTTTTTGATTTATTTTAGTTTATTTATTTTTAATTGAATTTCTGATTGTAAATGGTCAAAGACCAAGTTTTTGGTCAAGGACCAACTCTAAAAATTTATGTTGCCAATGGCCTCACTAAATCAAAGAAACTCTAAATTTTGTTTGTGTAAATTTTGTTTGTGTGGTTATAAGTTTATATGACCAATAGTGAGAATCAACAACGAGACTCTGATACCAAATAAGACGAACAAAGTTCATCATGCAAAAATAATCCAAAATATCTTGAATATAGTAATCATATTCATATATATATATATATATATATATATATATATGAATGAATAGTAAGATAAGATGATTTACAATTAAGAATGAAAGTTCTTTATATACCCATATATAGGTGCCCTTTTAATAAAAGATACATCATTTGATTAGGTCTCTTCATTATATATTAATTAATATTTGTTATTATTATTATTTATAATATCATATATATATTCATGTTATTTATGTTCATAATATTCATGTTTCTTGTTATGAGATCAATGGAATGTGAAATGTCCCGGCATGGGAAAGTGGTGGGTGGGTGAAATACCTCTGCAAATTCATGTAAGAGTGGATAAACTTCGAGGGGTTTTGGGTGAGTAACATTCTATGGTTTAAGAGGTCGTATTAAACACAACCAGGCCTTTCAAGTATTAAGGACATTGTGAGTAGCGGTGGTATCGGTTTGGGGTGGTGGGGAAGTGACATATGAGCAAGTAAAGAAATAGTTGTGTCCCTGATTTTTCCTAATAACACACATGCTTAAAGCGCAAATGTATTATTTTTATTTCATTTTTTTTTTAAAACGTGCATGCAATATTATACATAAATGCTTGACTTAACTCACATATATACCTCAACATGCCCCAAATCCTTGGGCTCTGCCTACTTTCACATCTGAAGTTGAAGATGCTCGTTCCGGTGCGCAGGATGTCGACGGATCCTTGACTGAACCAACGCATGTGTGCGCAGCTGACTGGGACGCATGTTGGTTTCCAAGGATCGAAACCATGTCGCTCGTGATAGTCCAGATTTTCTTCATACTCTCCCACATAAGTTCTCGCACTCGGCCAGGATCTCCATTACCAGTGGCACCCCCATCCTCTCGCCGTCCAACAAGAAAATTATAACCCTTTCTGTCGATAATATCGGGGTGATGCAATCCGTTCACCCTTCAACATAGTCTCCAATTGATGTGTAATTTTACTCTGAAGAAATCAACAGCTCCTTCGAGAGCAGGAGCACAATAATGCCTTCGGCAGAGCCTCTGGATCTGCTGCAGGCAGTTTCGCCTCTTTCTGACCGCTCCTGATCAATGTGACGGAGCTCCCGTCATCGTCTTTTTCAAACGCAGCTGCTGTAGCGCTTGGCCAACGCCCTTCATTATCTCCACACTAATGTGTTCGTCAACAACTTTGGTTACCGGTAGAGCACGACTTCCTTCTCTCTCTCATTCGCGTCTGTAGAGTGCTACGTCCGTTTCTTTGCAGACGTCCCCTTAACCTACCGTAAAATACTGTAGAACCGCAGTTCTAGTGCTCACAGGTCACAATTTCTCCTTAGCGGATTCTGAACAGGCATACGCAGCCACACTCTACTTCCAACCATATCAATAGCTCCTCTACCACGCGGCTTGGAATCTTATACCACACGACTTCTTTACGGAATAGTATGTAGGTCCCAGAGCACAATCTCTAAGATGGTGGCTCACACGGTTCTCCTGGAAGCTGCGGTTTCCTTAGCTCTCCAATTCTCATGACATCTCAATGCTCACACTGTTAACACCGCTCTTCAGCTCTCACAGCAAAGCTGTCCTCGGCATCACGCAAGACCTCCTCTACGTACTCTCCACTGTTGGGCGACTCCTCTCAGGACCCTGGGCCCTCCTGTGAGGGAGTGAGCCGAAGTCTTGTGTTCTGATACCAAGATAAAGATTGCAAAAGAAAAGGAACAGAACAATAACACAGACAAATTCTTATTGCTCAATGAATAAAATAGATACATCTGCCTCGTATTTATAGAGGCTATGGAAGAACAATAACACAGACAAATTCTTATTGCTCAATGAATAAAATAAATACATCTGCTTTGTATTTATAGAGGTTATGGAAGAATCTGGTGAATCCAAAGAGTTCTTAGACCAAAAATATCTAAAAGCGTCGGTAGAGGTCCTTGAAGAAGAGTCTCGAAGTCTGGTGGTTATTGGTAGAAATTAATGCTTCCAACAAAAAAGCAGATTCATTACCTTTAGATAATCTTGAGCGAAGTGTTAAAAGGAAACATAGTTCTCAAAATTTATTATCACGAGCCCGACACGTTTCTTTTGGAGCCCTCTAAACTTATATATTTGAAAACTAGAATTATAATTAATGTATTTTATCTCCAACACACACTCGAATCTTGCGTCGATGTCAAAGTCAAATATACTTCAACCGTAATTTTAAGCCAACCACTAAATCAATGGTGATCATTCAAGTGGAGAGTTCCACGTTAAAATACACACTTAAGCTAGGTAATAAGGTGCCATCATTAAATTTAACACTGCAGTTATTACTGTTGTCTACATGCGAAGGAATCTGTCATATCATATTAGAACCCAAAAATTTAGATTCGTAATGATGCTAGATGCCACAACAGTTTATATGATGAGAACCGAAGCATCTCGAAACCTCAGATTATTTGATAACCAGATCATAATCACTTCAAAGCATATCTGGGAAAATTTGTCGTTTAGAGTTTACCAAGATACGTAACTTAATATGCTACACGTCCGTAGGAGAACTGAAACCCATAGGAGAGTTCGTAAAGGCCATTCAAATCTTCCTAAAGTTAAGTTAACTCATGAGTTTTTTTCCTTTTGACGAAGAAACTTGAACACCCTATTAGTTCGCTTCTAGAAATTTATTGAAACATGAAGAAATTAGTTCGCTTCTAGAAATTTATTTCGGTAAGGATTTTACAAGGTGCATGTGAGTTATCCCTATTACACTAAGTAGACGATTGTTCAAGGGTTCAATGTTTGGTCTACTCACGTCAGTTGGGTAATTAGTATAAATCTAAAATTCTAACTAGAACATAAATTCTTTGAGCTAACGCATACTAATTTTTGCTGCGTTATTGTAATACATGCGGGCTTGAAATCTGCTAACTATAACTCCTTATGTGCAACAGAACTGTTATATACATATTGTATAATTATTCGATAACAATCTTAAACAATGATAACCTTAAGCAGAGTGAAAAATTGTACATTTGAATTTATCGACCATTCATTCAATTGGGAAGGAGTAATTTGAAATTATTAAAAGGAAAAATGCTAATAATCCCTTCACATTTTTTTTAAACTAATATATCTAGTCTAATCCCTTCCATATAAAATTAAATATATATACACACACTCATAAAATAATGTTTTGAAATAGCAATCGTACATACTCGCATCATTTAAAAATAGTCAGTGTTTTAGATTCAACATTTCAGTATTATATAATAACTAAAACATAATTTCTTACAAATTCGAACCACCAACTAATTTAACAATATTCGAAAATCTATTCAAATTCCAAGAAAAATAAAACAACTAGACTATTCAAAACAATAAGTAAGCAGAATTTTAAAATACCCTAATCGGAAAAATATGGTTGATGATGTCCTTCGGTTCGTAAACTTGAGCACGTCCTCCTTGCTTCAGCGTGCTAATCCATGGACTTCACCAGTTCTTCCCAGTCAATGCTAGGGGTACTCTTCTTCTCCCTTAGTCCCCTGAGTCGCAAAGGGATCACACACAGAAGGCTCAGATCCAAGTAGCTGAAGTTTTTTCTCACAAGGAGAGGATTCCACCTCTTGCACAAGCTTGAATCCCAACTCACACAAGTAAACTTAGTCAATTTAAATTTCAACAACATTTCATTCACCCAATAGTGTAATTTCCCTCTTCGTCACAATTCCTTTTATAAGAAAATTCACCTTGACACTTGCCAACTCATGAAAAATTAGCAAATTTTCAATAAATAAATTAAAGATTATTCACCCCCAAGACATGTCACCCTTTTCTCAAGGTTAAATCTCTTTTTCTTTCCTCAAGTTGCACATGCTAAATCCCTTTTTATTTTAAATAATTAAGCATTTTTCCTCACACTCCTCAATTAGTTCCTAGATTTTCTCTTAGTTGTGGCTTACTTCCCCAAATTATCTTTTATTGTGTTCCCTAGCTAACTTATAGTTGGAGTTTGATTATGACTCTTCTCTTAGTTAGGATTTAGATTTTTATTGACTTAAGATGCCAACTCTATGTTGACAACCCATTCTTTGATGAATATATTTTCTTTTAAATAAAATTCCTCTTTATTTATTTCATGGGCACATTGTGCACATACCTAATTTATTATTCTTATTCTCCCCTTTACTACTGTTTATTAGTCTTAAAATTCCCTTAACCCATTTCATAATTTCATTTAGTCAAAACATCTAGGCTTAGACTTTTGGTATGTTTTTTACTTTATAATTTAAAAAAAAATTGTATTATCATCTCTAACAAAATCTAGTATTCATTTGATTTCCTAAGGTCTTTTAGATTTTTATTGACTCAAAATTTATATATGCGACATGCCCTTCAATATGCACCTCCATGCTCCAAGGGTGTCACTCGCCATTGACTAGTTTGGAAGTTGTCTGATGCTTGGAGCCAATACTCCAATTTTTTACCTTCTGTGAGACTAAGGGCTTACTAAGGAATAAGGAGTCCTCCTTATTCTATACCCGTAAAAAATCCTCGTGAGGAACTATCTCAATATGCCCTCATGGCATCATGAACCTCTTAGAACAAGGTAGTCGTTAACTTTCAATTCAGGTCAAGGTGGGAGTGATAGTAGGTTGTGACACGGATGTTGCCACACCTCTCCCTCATCAATCTAGTATCTTTGTATGACCGCTTTACTTCATATGTCAGTTGGATTAGAAAGCATCACCATGCCTGCATCCATTGAAAAAGATAATTTTAATAATCCATATACATGAAATCCATACTGAAATCATAATCAATAATATATGTGTAAATCAAGTACTAAAACAAAAGTAAAATTACACTCTGTGAGTCAATCCGAAGTCCAAGGAATTTTGTTGATGTCGCCAACATCCTCATCATGTCATGTTTCTTGCACACTCAGGAAACATCATCATCATACATGTCAATGTTATACATTAATAAGATAACATTTTCGATACTCAAACATAACATAAACACATAAACCAAAACTGGTAATCATAATGTACTATGTTTTAATCAGATCACTTTCTCGCAAGTGTCCTCAAAGAGTAAGTTGTTGTATGAAATGTGTGCAAGTGCATGGAAACTATAAAGGAATTTTTGATCAAGTTGAAGGACACATCACCCAAGGATGTGACTTGGGAACCAATGACCGTACTCCAACAGTTTCTACATCTTCAACCTTGAGGACAAGGTCGCTTTTGAAGGGGGAGGGCATGTTATGATCTAGTCCTAACCCCTCTTCATTGTATAATATATTTTCTATGTAATAAATTCTGACATTAGTCAATAAGGCTTATTAAATAAAGGAGAATATGTCAATGTAAGAAGATCTAATAGAATCTTTCGCTTCAAGAAATATATTCCTCTAGAAGTCTCCTTTGAAGGTAGAACTAGTATAAATATGAGTAGGAGGTATTAGATAACTTGTATTGAGAATTATTGTAATAAAACATTTCTTTTCTAGAGGTTAACCCCTCGAAGAGGCAAGTGAACATTGGTTCATATCAATAAAGGTATTATTTTGGTGTTGTGGTTTCATCTATTGTCTTGTTTCATTGTTATTCTCTACAATATTTTTTTTCTATTATAATAGATCTCGTACCTTACACTCCATTGTAATAACCGACTCTCGTTTGACTCTTTGTTCTCTTTGAATGTCCAAGAAACACTAACACTTTCTTGTCACCCCTCATCTTCTTTTATAGGTTGTTGCAAGTTGTTTCATTCATCTTCACACCCAAATTCTTAGTCCCATCCAATTTTATTCACATTCAATTATCATCCATATGTTGCATTAATTTCATATTTTCGAACAGACCGTGGTCTAGATTTTCCATCGTATCAAAATATGGTCGTCACTTTTCATCTATGACTACGCTTTTTCTATCATCATTCCATCATGTTTTATTTTTAATGTTTTTCCCATCATATGAAAAGGTCTTTTATTCTAGCTCTGTGCACAATCCAATTCTCCATTCTCCACACCTTCCTCTTCCTTTCTTCATTTCTATGAAATTTTGTTGTTCATCTCTTTTTCTTCTGATTTAACTCTTTGAACATTGCCCGATTCAAAACTTCAAGCTTCCGCTCCCTTCAAATGTTTATTGTGGCTTTCATAAATCACTTTTGTTTCTTTTTTCTTTTATTTTTCTATAATATAGACACTATAATAGAGATACTATGGTACTTGCATTGTGCAGTCATGCTAGTGCCCAAAATCATGATTGTCTCTATACAGTTTCAACCAACTACCATTGACGAGTCCTTCCATGATTTCCCCATTCAATTACTGCAATTGAAAAGAACCTACCTTTGTCATAGATCTTATGATACATACACAACTAGTGCATTTGGAACTTTCTAGGGTGCTGCAAAAATTTGTTGTTGTAGAGAAAAACTAGATTTCCCATGTGAAACTTCTTCTTTTTAATATGTTTTTCATGCCATTCCTTTTCGTGAGATTTTTGAACCTACTAAAGAAATCTTACGACAAAGCGATCTTCCTCCAGATTCATTAGCTTTGACATAATTTTCTCTACTATGCCTAAATCCATGAGCTCTATCAGCACAGAAATGTGTAGACTTGACACAATGAACTCCATGGGAATAACTACTTCTTGATCATACACTTATTGGAATGGTGTCTATCATGTCAAATTATTACATGTGGTTTGATATTCCCATAGTACTAGGGGAATCCACAAGTCAGAGTCATCTCGATTTAAATTACATATATTCATCAACACATGCTCTAAAATCTTGTTAAACACTTCCACTACTATGTTCTGCTGAGGGTGATAAGGTTTTCTCTTCCAGTGATAAATATGAAATTCTTATGTCAAAGTAACAATAGATTTATTCAAAAAATGGGTCCCCTGATCACTGATAAGAATTCTTGGATATCCAAACCTTGTGACAACATTCTCAAATAGAAATTGTGTAGCAGTATTGAGTTGTAATATCTAACATGTTCTGCTTCATCCTATAATGTCCCTTTCCAAATAGGATCTCCAGAGAGGAGGCTTCATGGTCTAAACCACCCTGTTAGACTATAGCCAAGGCCAAAAAAGGGTAAATAGGGTCACTAGAGGTCACTTTAGTCACTGATGTTATTCGGAAAGTGACATTGAGATAAAAAGGGTAAAAAGCACTTTTAAGTCAGTATGGGCTAAAAATAGAAGTCAATAGTGAATTAGGGTTTCAATAGTGATTTAGGGTTTTGGAAGTCAACAATGAATTAGGGTTTCAACAATGATTTAGGGTTTTGGAAAGATATAAAGGAAGGGTCAGCGACCTAATTCATGATTATGCAGATTATGACTTGTCATTGAGGAGAAGAGGCACATCTCAAGAGAGATAGTTCAGTGGATTCCAGGTGGAAGACACCAGTTGGCTGATTTCGGTGTTGAGAGACACACCCTAGTCACTGCGGAGATCATTCAGGTCTTCCGTCATTCTTTAGCAGCAGTTACACAATGTTCAGCAGTAAGGGCGCATTCATCCAGAGTGAGGGCGCAGCTCTTAAGAGGGTTTTTAGTCGACTTATCCAATCCAGGGAGAATTATGAGATTTCCCTCTGACCCATTTGAGAGGAAGGCAAGGCGCAATATTTTCCTAGTTCCTCATTAGATTCTGATGGAGGAATCAACTTGGGCACATTTTCCAGACTTGGACGTGCGACACTTTTGGCGGATACATTTGGGGTTCGAGAGCGAGCATCAGGGCATATTCATCGAAACCCTTTCGACCCATTTTCCAGTAGAACAAGGGGGTCATTTTGAGACACATCTCGTTCGATTCTAATGGTGAAATCACTAGGACGCATTTTTCCAGAGAAAGAGGGGCGCATTTCCCTAGGGGGATCCATCCGGGGTCCAAACTCATTAGCAGAAGGGTCTGAAAGTTACTAGTACTGAGAACTAGAAAAGGGTGCATCATATGGGACAGTTTCCAAGCCATTCTGAGAAGTACATCTCCCAGGTCAAACTTTCCAGACTTCTAGTAGTTATCGTCAAAGCTGCCATAGTTCCAGTGCATCCACTGATTCCGTAGTGCTCCCATATTCCCGGTATTATCTTTTAGTTGCTTATTTTTATTCTGGCTAAGATCCTTTGTCTGTTGATATAGTCAAGTATTGTTAGTTTATTCAGTCGCATTCGACCATTTTGTAATCCATAGAGATATCATAATATAAACATTGTAGTTCTTTGTCGGATTTATTATTTGTATGACCGTCTATATGCTATAAACAATTGATCCTACACACACATTAGCGATGTTTCCTAGACTAGCCAAGTCAGGAGCATTATAGCGGTACCGGAGCTTTAGTCCTGTCAGCTTGTGACTAAAGACAATGAGTGCAGCAGAAGACCCAGAGGGTTGTGAACACAAAGGTGACAAATATGCCATTTACTACAGAAATAAGGAAAGAACGCATAGGCCTGACTTTTCCCCTTTTCCCCCTAAGTCAGAGGAAGAGGAAGAGGCACATAGAGAAATAGAGAGAAGGGAAGAGCGTGAGGTTGAGCGCGAGGAACAGAGGATGCTAGAAGACATATATGAGCAACCAGAGGGCAGTGGCAAGGCCCCCATGGATCCAAAGACAACTTTCATGTAGGTTATCAATGATATGTTAGCTAGTCAATGAACCATGTCTCAGTCCTTGGCACCATGTGGTTGATAGATTGGCTAGAGTGGGAACCCCAGACACACAAGCCCTGCATGCAGCACAGGGGAACTCAGGAGAAGGCAGTAGACCCTAGTCACCCTCTCGCACATACACCTCTGCGAGTAGGATTCCTAGACCCTTGTTTTCGATTTTCTAGAGAGAACCCCTGGTAGAAACACCGTTGTCGATAGAACAGAGGCCACCTACTCATGCAAAGGAAATTGTAGAGTATAGGAGGGAGTATGCAGTATTGGGTCGTGACTTCGATCAGGACATGACCTTAGTCTAATACTATGGACTCAGACTCATGAACCACCCCAGAGAGCCACAGAGAGGAAGGTCGCAATAGTAGCAGGGGCATAACATGGATTTCATCCGAAAAGTGGGGAAACTCACCATCCCTTCTTTCGACGGATCATCCAAGTGCACCGCCAGAGCTTGGGTACATAAGGTAGATACATACTATAAGCTCAATTAGATGACTGAGATATAGGCCATCATTTTCACAACCTTACACTTGGAGGGTGAGGCACACGAATGGTGGTATCATGGATTGGTGACAGTGGGTCACAGTCACATCACCTCCTATAGGGAGTTTACAGAGAGGCTCATGGACAGGTTTGATAGGAGGGATCCCGAGATCCACTTCATGGATCTAGCCCTATTGAGACAAACTGACAGAGCAGAGGAATTCATCACGGAGTTTCAGTGGGTAGCCATGGCAGTGATAGATATATCAGAGCCTTGGATGATAATGCTATTCACATAAGGACTCATAGAGCCTTTGAGAGGATGGGTGAAGGCATACAGGCCTCCCACTTTACAGGATTCCATCCTTTGCACTTGAGATTTGGCATACTCAGTGCCAAAGGCTAAAACGTTTTCAAAACCATTCGTGCCCCACAAGGATCAATACAGGAAGCCATTCCAGAGAGAATGGAAGGGCAAGGAGTAGTTGGATGATGAGACTAGGTGGGAGCTTATGAGGACAAAGCTTTTCTTCAACTGCAGAGACCCTTGGGTCCCAGGCCACAGGTGCATGGGCAAGGGTGAGATTCATTATATTGAGGTGGCAACCGATAACACAAACAGTGAGAAAGAGGAGTAGGAAAGTGTATCCACTAGCTCATAGGAGGAGTCAGCACAAGCAGAGGAGCAACCTCCTCGTAGACCACCAATGGCAGCAGGATCCCATCCTCCAATAGTTCCACAGCCGCCTGAGTAGGCTAACAGTAGGAAACTGTTAAGGTCCTAACCCGCACATAGGTAGATCAATGTATTCGGATGTAATAAAGGTCAATATTAATAAGACCTTTCAATAAAATAGAATA
>ML791715.1:383259-408535 GCA_009831015.1 Picea engelmannii | reverse complement strand
ATAGAATAAGGCGGATGTAAGAAGACCTAATAGAAGCTTCCGCTTCTAGAAGGATCTTCCTCTAGATGCTTCTTTTTAGTATAAATAGGAGTCGAGGGTATGAGAACCCTAGCTTGGATATTATTGTAATAGAGCGTTGCTCGGTTGGAGGTTGCCCCCTCGAAGAGGCCTATGAACATTGCTATCTGATTCAAAGTACTATTTCGATTGCTATTTCATGAATCATTTCTGTGTATTGTGAAGATTATGATGGATATTTTACTGTTATTCTGTCATTTCTAGCATTTCGTTTCTGTTCTGCATATTTTATATATCTGGTATCTTGCAGAAACCAACAAAGGGAGGAGTCATAGGCACCCTTTCTGGTGTTCCTAGATATGACACCCTCTAGATCAGAGGGATTATTCATGGACAATGAGCAATCACCCTGATAAATCGTGGGGCCACCCACAACTTCATCGACGTTTCACTGGTATCGAGATGGGCACTTCAGACATAGGATTTTGAGGGGTTTCATGTTGCAGTAGTAGATGGACACATAGTGGAGTGTCTAGACAGAGTTCCAAACTTAGAGATAAAGTTAGGCAACTACATAGTGAGAGACACATTTTATGTGGTTGAACTATCTGACACAGATGTGGTGTTAGGGGTTTAGTTGATGATTACCTTGGGAAAAATCACCACCAACTACCAAACCTTGGAGATGGGATTCAGAGACCAGGATGGGAAGAAGTTTCTTCTAAGAGGTATGTCGACAGAAGCACCCAAGACATTTTCATCCAAAAGGATGGAGAGGCTATTCAGACATGAGGAGGTAGCATATGTCGCAGAATGTTTGATCACTACTTAGAAGGATTCATAAGGTCGACAATAGTACCATACATAGATCAAGAATCTATTGGGATGACATCAACAGGTCTTTCAGGTGATTCCACCATGGAAGCCACCTAACAGGGGGTTTGAGCACACCATTGAGTTGGAGGAGGGGGCCAAACCCATGATCAACCCCCCCTATCGTCATCCTAGGAGGTTCAAGGATGAGATAGAGAAGGCAATCAAGGAATTTCTAGCGATGGGACACATCAGACCGAGCAACAACCCATTTTTTTCATCAGTTGTCCTAGTTATGAAGAAGGATGGCACTATGAGTATGTGCATTGATTACCGAGACTTGAACAAGAAGACCATCAAGAACCGATACCCTATCCCACCCTTTGACGAGTTGATGCATGAACTGGATGGGGCACTTTTCTTCTCAAAGATTGATCTACACTCTGGATATCATCAGATCATCATCTGAGAGGACATAAAGAAGATGACATTTTGATGTCACTTTGGACATTTCAAGTTCCTGGTTATGCCATTTGGGCTAACCAATGCACCTGATACATTCAATCCTTACATGAACCATATATTCAGGGATTAGTTAAGGAAATGAGTCTTGGTTTTCTTCGACGAAATCTTGATCTATAGCTAGTCATGGCAAGAGCATATAAAGCACTTGGATGAGGTACTGGGCATGATGGAGGCACAGTCATTATATGCCAAAGAGTCCAAGTGCGAGTTTGGTATGACAGAGTTGCTTTACTTGGGCCACATCATCAGTGCACAAGGGGTACAGGTGCACGAGGAGAAGATCAAGGCCATTATGGATTGGTCAACGCCCAGGAATGTCACAGAATTGAGGAGATTCTTTGAGCTGTGCAGCTATTACAGGTGGTTCGTCTGAGGTTTTTCTCAGCATGGAGCACCATTGATATATCTTACCAAGAATGGGGCCTTCATATGGACCGAGAAATCACAGGAAGCCTTTGATCACATAAAGGAAGTCATGGGCACTTGTCTAGTGCTGGAACTACCAGACTTCACCTTGCCATTTGTACTAGAGTGTGACGCATCTGACAAAGGGATCGATGTCATTTTGATCTAGGGAGGACACCCCATTGTATTCGAGAGTCAGAAGCTTAGTCAGATTGAGAGGTTGTACTCCATTTATGACAAGGAAATGTTTTAAATCATGCATGCCTTAACCAAGTTCAAATAATATTTGGTGGGAAGCAAATTTGTGGTCAAGACCGATCACAACAGTTTGAAGTATTTCCTTGAGGATAAGGACCTGAGTGAGCACCAATGTAATGTCCCTTTCCAAATAGAATCTCCAGAGAGGAGGCTTAATGGTCTAAACCACCCCGTTAGACTATAGTCAGGGCTACAAAGGGGTAAACAATTTCACTAGAGGTCACTTCAATCACCGATGTTATATTCGGAAAGTTACATTGAGCTAAAAAGGGTAAAAATCACTTTTAAGTGAGTATGGGCTAAAAATAGAACTCAACAGTGACTTAGGGTTTTAGCAGTAATTTAGGGTTTTGGAAGTCAACAGTGAATTAGGATTTTAGCAGTGATTGAGGGTTTTAGAAAGCTATAAAGGAAGGGTCAACGACCTAATTCATCATTATGTAGATTATGACTTGTCATTAAGGAGGAGAGGCGCATCTCGGGAGAGGTAGTTCAATGGATTACAGGAGGAAGACACTAGTTGGATGATTTCGGTGTTGAGAGACACACCCTAGTCACCGGGGAGATCATTCAGGTCTTCCATCATTCTTCAGTGGCTGTTACACACTGTTCAGCAGCAAGGGTGCATTCATCCAGAGTGAGGGTGTAGATTCTAAGAGGTTTTTTAGTCGACTTATCCCATCTAGGGAGAATTCTGAGATTTTCCTCTGACCCATTTGAGAGGAAGGCAAGGCACATCTTTTTCCTAGTTCCTCATCAGATTTCGATGGTGGAATCACTAGGACACATTTTTCCAGAGAAAGAGGGGTGCATTCCCCCAAGGGGATCCATCTGGGGTCCAAAATCATTAGGAGAAGGGTCTGAAAATTACTAGTACTAAGGACTAGAGTAGGGCGCATCATTTGGGGCAATTTCCAAGTGATTCTGAGAAGCACAGCTCCCAGGGCGAACTTTCCAGACTTCCAGCAATTACCATTAACGCTGCAATAGTCCTTGCCCGCCCATTGATTCCGCAGTGCTCCCATATTTTGGGTATTATATTTTAGTTGTTTATTTGTATTCCAGATAAGATACTTCGTCTGTTGATCTAGTCGAGTATTGTGAGTTTATTTAGCCGCATTTGACCATTTTGTAATCCACAGAGATATCATAATATAAACTTTGTAGTCCTTCGTCGCATTTGTTATTTGCATGATAATTTATATGATATAAATGATTAATACTACACACACATTAGCATTGTTTCCTAGACTAGCCAAGTCAGGAACATTACAGTGGTATCTGAGCTTTAGTCCTGCTAGGCTGTGACTAAAGACAATGAGTGTAGCAAAAGAGCCAAAGGGCCATGAACACGTAGGTGACGATTATGTCACTTACAATAGGGATAAGGAAAGAAGGCATAGGATTGACTTTCCCCCTTTTCCTCCTAGCTTAAAGGAAGAGGAAGAGCCACACAGAGAAGCAGAGAGAAGGGTAGAGCATGAGGTTGAGCACGAGGCTGAGAGGATGTTAGGAGACAGATATGAGTGACCAGAGGGTAGTGGAAAGGCCCCTGTTGATCCCGAGACAACTTTCATGTAGGTTATCAACGATATGTTAGCTAGTCAACAGACCATGTCTCAATCCTTGGCACAGGTGGTTGATAGATTGGCTAGAGTGGGAACCCTAGACACACAAGTCCCTCATGTAGCACAGGGGAACTCAAGAGAAGGAATTAGACCCTAGTCACCCTCTCACACATACATCTCTATGAGTATGATTCCCAGACCCTTGTTTCTTAGTTTCCAGAGGGCACCCCTGGTAGCCGCACCACCATCGATAGCACAGAGGCCACCCACTCATGCAGAGGACATTGCAGAGTATAGGTGGGAGTACACAGCATTGGGTGGTGACATCCACCAGGACATGACCCTAGTCGAGTACTGTGGACTCAGACTCAGGAACCATCCTATAGAGATATAGAGGGGAGGACCGCAACAGCAACATGGGAATAACATGGATTTCATCTGAAAGGTTGGTAAACTTACCATACCTTCTTTCAACGGATTGCCCAAATGCACTGCCAGATCTTGGGTACAAAAGCTAGACACATACTACAAGTTCAACCAGATGACCGAGACAAAGGCCATCCATTTTGTGACCTTACACTTGGAGGGTGAGGCACATGAGTGGTGGTATCATGGATTGGTGACATTGGATCACAGTCGCATCACTTCCTATAGGGAGCTCACAGAGAGGCTTATGGACAGGTTTGAGAGTAGGGATACCGAGATCCACTTCATGGATCTAGCCCAGTTGAGACAAACTGGCACAACATAGGTGTTCATCATGGAGTTTCAGTGGGTAGCCATGGAAGTGACAGATATATCAGAGCCTAGGTTGATCATTTTAGTCACAGAGGGACTCACTGAGTCTTTGAGAGGATGGGTGAAGGCATACAAGCCTCCCACCTTGTAGGATGTCATCCTTCGCACTCGAGATTTGGAAAACTCAGTGCCAAAGACTAAAAACTTTTCCAAACCCTTCATACCCCATAAGGATCGAGACAAGAACCCATTCCAGAGAGAATGTAAGGGCAAGGAGAAGTTGGATGATGAGACTAGGTGAGAGATTATGAGGAAGAATATTTTCTTCAACTGCAAAAACCCTTGTGTCCCAGGCCACTGGTGCATGGGAAAGGGAGAGATTCATTATATTGAGGTGGCAGTAGATAGTGTGGCTAGTGAGGAGGAGGAGCAAGAAAGTGGATCCACTAGCTCAGAGGATGAGTCAGCACAGGAAGAGGAGAATCCTCCCCATATACCTCCAACACTGACAGGAGCCCATCCTCCAGTAGTCCCACAACTGCCTAAGAAGTCTAACAGGAGGAAACCAGCAAAGGGAGGATTCATAGTGATCCTTTATGGTGTTCCCAGGTATGATACCCTCCGAATCAGAGGGACTATTCAGGGGCAACGGGAAATCTCCCTAATATATGGTGGGGCCACCCACAACTTCATCGACGCTTCACTAGTATCGAGACAGACACTTCAAAAAGAGGATTTTGAGGGGTTTGATGTTGCAGTAGAAGATGGCCACACAGTCGAGTGTCTAGATAGAGTTCCAGACTGGAAGGTAAAGTTAGGCAACTATACAGTGAGAGATACATTTTATGTGGTTGACCTATCTGATACAGATGTGGTTTTGGGAGTCAAGTGGATGATTACCATGGGAAAAATCACCACCAATTACCAAATCTTGGAGATGGGATTCAGAGACCATGATGGGAAGAAGGTTATTCTAACAGGTATGTCAATAGGAGCACCCATGACAGTTTCATCCAAGAGGATGGAGAGCATATTCAGACATGGGTAAGTATTGTATGTCGTCGAGTGTTTGATCACTACGCAGAAGGATTCAAAATGTTGACAACAATACCATAAAGAGATCAAGGATTTATTGGGACAACATCAGTAGGTCTTTGAGGAAATTCCACAAGGGAGACCACCTGACAGGGGTTTTGACCACACCATTGAGTTGTAGGAGGGGGCCAAACCTATGATCACCACCCCCCCCCCCTATCCTCATCCTAGGAGGTTCAAGGATGAGATAGAGAAGGAAATCAAGGAATTGTTGGTGATAGGACACATCAGACCGAGAAGCAACCCATTTGTTTCTTCGGTTGTCTTAGTTCTGAAGAAGGATGGCACCATGAGGATGTGCATTGATTATCGAGCCTTGAAAAAGAAAACCATCAAGAATCGGTACCCTATCCCATGCATTGACAAGTTGATGGACGAACTGCATGGGACAGTTTTCTTCTCAAATATTGATCTACACTCTAGATATCATCATATCAGTATCCAAGAGTAGGACATAGAGAATACAACATTTCTATTTCATTTTGGACACTTCGAGTTTATAGTTATGCCATTTGGGATAACCAATGCACCCACTACATTCTAGTCTTGCATGAACCATATATTCAAGGATCAGTTAAGGAAATTAGTCTTGGTTTTCTTTGACGACATCTTGATCTATAGCCGGTCATGGAAAGAGCATATGAGGCACCTTGATGAGGTATTGAGCATCATGGAGGCACAATCATTATATGCCAAAGAGTCCAAATGTGAGTTCGGTATGACAGAGTTTCTTTACTTGGGCCACATCATCAGTGCACAGGGGGTACAGGTGTACCATGAGAAGATCAGGGCCATCCTGGATTGGCCGACACCCAGGAACATGAAAAAATTAAGGATCTTCTTCAGGTTGTGTAGCTATTACATGCGCTTCATCTGGATTTTTTCTCATCTTGGAGCACCGCTGACAGATATTACAAGGCATGGGACCTTCATATGGACCGATAAATCATAGGAAGCCTTTGATCACATGAAGGAAGTGATGGGCACTTGTCCAGTGTTGGCAATAGCAGACTTCACCTTGCCATTTGTACTAGAGTGTGACGCCTATGATGAAGGGATCGATGTAGTTTTGATGCAGGGAGGACACCCCATTGTATTTGAGAGTTGGAAGCTTAGTCAACTTGAGAGGTTGAACTCCATTTATGACAAGGAAATTTTGGCAATCAGGCATGCTTTGACCAATTTTAGACAATATTTGGTGGGCAGCAAATTCATGGTCAGGACCGATCAAAACAACTGGAAGTATTTCCTTGAGCAGAAGGACCTCATTGGATGCCAACAGAAATGGGTGGAAAAGGTATAGGAATTTGAATTTAACATAGAGTACGTCAAGGGGAAGAAGAACATTATGGCCGATGCACTATCGAGCAGACTTGCAGCATGTTCTTTGATGGAGATTTCGGCAGATTGGAAATCCCACTTGTTAGTGGAATATTCCAAGAACATGTTTGCTTGTGAGGTGATGGATGGGAAGATACAAGATGTCTGGTATACGATCATTGATAATGTCATATTTTACAAGGACAAGGTCTACTTGGTGCCAGATTCAGGGCTCAAGAAGAATATACTCACTCCATTTCATGATTCACCTCTAGCAGGCCATCAAGGGTTTTTCAAAACCTATAGATAGATCATAGAGAGTATCTCATGGAAGGGCCTCAAAAAAGATGTTATGAGACATGTTAGTGAGTTTGTGAATTTCCAACAGAACAAGTCAGAGCATGCTCTTCCAGCAGGGCTACTTCAACCACTCCCCATTCCAGAACAAAAATGGGAGAGTATATCTATGGACTTCATCACAGGTCTACCCAAGGTATAGGGTAAGGATTGTATCTATGTAGTGGTTGACATATTGACGAAGTTTTCTCACTTCTATGCCATACCGACAGAGTACAGTGGAGTTTAGGTAGCAGAACTTTTCTTTAGGGAGATCTACAGACTTCATGGGTTGTCGAAGAACATCATCAGTGACAGGGACAGTCGGTTCATAGGGACATTCTGGAGAGAGTTGTTTCGGTTGGTGGGGACGAAGTTGAAACCTAGCACCAGCTATCACCCTCAGATAGAAGGGAAGATTGAGATTGTCAAAAAGTGGGTTGAATGGTATTTGAGAAACTATGTAGGAGGACAACATAGAATGTGGGTAAAGTGGTTACATTTAGGAGAACATTGCTATAACACCACCTTCCACATGTCCATTGGTATGAAACCCTTCAGAGGATTGTACGGATATGATGCTCCAAATTTGGTATACTTGGTCTTCTGGTAGAGCAAAGATCCCAAGGCCCAGGATTGGATCATAGAGAGTCAGGAGATTCTTAAGTTGTTGAAAGAGAACCTGCAGATGGGGAAAAACTGACAGAAGATAAGTAAGAATAGGCACAGGATAGAGTGCAACTTTGAGGTTGGAGATTTCATTTTCTTGAGAGTCCAAACCTACAAATAGACATCCATGAAGAAGAGTGGGGTCAAGAAGCTCAAGTGCATATTTTATGGTTCTTACAGGATCATGCGCTGAGTAGGCGAGGTTGCTTACGAGCTAGAGCTTCCAGAGGCGAGCAAGATTAATAACGTGTTCCACATGTCTTGCCTAAAAAATGCAATGGGACAATTCATTAGCACATCAGAGGAGATTTCCCTGTTGGATGAGGAGGGATACCTGGAGATAGTTCTAGAGGAGGTTTTGGGGTTCTGAGAGAGTAAACTGAGGAGCAGGGTCACCAAAGAGTGTTTGATCAGATGGATAGGGATTCCATTAGAGGATGGTACTTGGTAGAGTGAGTAGGTGTTGCAACACCCTGGACTGGTATTGCTTGAGGACAAGAAATTTCGGGAAGGGAGGACTGTAATCTCCCTTTCCAAATAGGAACTCTAGAGAGGAGGATTAATGTTCTAAACCACCCCATTAGACTATAGCTAGGCCAAAAAAGGGTAAACAGGGTCACTGGAGGTCACTTCAGTCACCGATGTTATATTCGGAAAGAGACATTGAGATCAAAAGGGTAAAAAGAACTTTTAAGTCAGTATGGGCTAAAAATAGAAGTCAACAATGAATTAGGGTTTCAATAGTGATTTAGGGTTTTGGAAGTCAACAATGAATTAGGGTTTCATCAGTAGTTTAGGGTTTTGGAAAGCTATAAAGGAAGGGTCAGCAACCTAATTCATCATTTTGCAAATTATGACTTGTCATTGAGGAAGAGAGGTGCATCTTAGTAGAGATAGTTCAATGGATTCCAAGAGGAAGACGCCAGTTGGTTGATTTCAGTGTTGAAAGACACACCCTAGTCACCGGGAAGATCATTCAGGTCTTCCATCATTCTTCAGTAGCAGTTACACAGTGTTCAACAGTAAGGGCTCATTCATCCAGAGTGACGGTGCAACCTCTAAGAGGGTTTTTAGTCGACTTATCCCATCAAGGGACAATTCTGAGATTTCTCTCCAACCCATTTGAGAGGAAGGAAAGGTGTATCTTTTTCTTGGTTCCTCATTAGATTCCAATGGTGGAATCACTAGGATGCATTTTTCCAGAGAAAGAGGGTTGTATTCCCCCAGGCGGATCCATCTGAGGTCCAAACTCACCAGCAGAAGGGTCCGACAGTTACCAGTACTGAGGACAAGAGAAGCGCACATCATTTGGGACAATTTTTGGGCCATTCCGAGAAGTACAACAGCCAGGGAGAACTTTCCAGACTTCCAACAGTTACCATCAGAGTTGCCATAGTCCCAGCGCATCCATTGATTCTGCAACGCTCCCATATTCCGAGTATTATCTTTTAGTTTCTTATTTGTATTCCGGATAAGATCCTTTGTCTATTGATCTAGTCGAGTATTGTTAGTTTATTCAGCTACATTCAACCATTTTGTAATCCACAGAGATATCATAATATAAAATTTGCAGTCCTTTGTCGCATTTGTTGTTTGTATGATCATTTATATGATGTAAACGATTAATCCTATACACACATTAGAAGTGTTTCCTAGATTAGCCAAGTCAGGAACATTACAGCCAATAGAAATGGGTGACAAAGGTACATGGATTCGACTTTAACATAGAGTATGTCAAGGGGAAGAAGAACATTGTGGCTGATGCACTATCGAGGATACCTACGACATGTTCTTTGATGGAGATTTCAGCAGATTAGAAATCCCACTTGTTAGTGGAATATTTCAAGAACAAGTTCTCTTGTGAGGTGATGGATGGGTAGATATAGGATGACTGGTATAGGGTCATTGATGATGTCATATTTTACAAGGATAGAGTCTACTTGGTGCCAGATTCAGGGCTCAAGAAGAAGATCCTCACCGCAGTTCATGATTCACCTCTAGGAGGCCATCAAGGGTTTTTCAAAACCTATAGAAAGATTAGAGAGAGGTTCTCATGGAAGGGACTGAAACAGGATGTTATGAGACACGTAAGTGAGTGTGTGACTTGCCAGAAGAACAAGTCAGAGCATGCTCTTCCATCATGTCTACTTCAGTCACTCCCCATTCCAGAGCAGAAATGAGAGAGTATATCTATGGACTTCATCACAGGTCTACCCAAGGACCAGGGTAAGGACTGTATCTATGTATTGGTCGACAGATTGACCAATTTTTCTCACTTCTATGCCATACCGATAGAGTACAACGTAGTTCAGGTAGCTGAGATTTTCTTCAGGGAGATATTCAGACTTCATGGGTTGTCGAAGAACATCGTCAGTGACACGGACAGTCGATTCATAGGGACATTCTGGAGAGAGTTGTTTCGGTTGGTGGGGAAAAAATTAACACCTAGCACCAGCTATCACCCTCAGACAGATGGGCAGACCGAGATTGTCAAAAATTGGGTTGAAGGGTATTTGAGAAACTATGTAGGAGGACAACAAAGAATGTGGGTAAAGTGGCGACATTTAGGAGAACATTGCTACAACACCACCTTCCACATGTCCATCGGTATGACACCCTTCCGAGCATTGTACGAATATGATGCTCCCACTTTGGTAGACTTGGTATTTGGGGAGAGAAGAGCTCCCAAGTCGAAGGATTGGATCATAGAGAGTTAGGGGATTCTCAAGTTGTTGAAAGAGAACCTGCAGATGACACAAAACCAACAAAAGATAACTGTAGATAGGCACAGGATAGAGCACAACTTTGAGGTTGGAGATTAGGTTTTCTTGAGACTCCAACCCTACAGATAGTCATCTCTGAGGAAGAGTGGGGCTGAGAAGATCAAGCCCAGATTTTATGGTCCTTACAGGATCATGCGCTGAGTAGGCAAGGTTTCTTATGAGCTAGAGCTTCCATAAGGGGGAAAGATTCATAACATGTTCCATGTGTCTTGCCTAAAAAAGGTAGTGGAACAATTCATTATCACATCAGAGGAGCTTCCCCCATTGGATGATGAGAGACAGTTTGAGTTAGGTCCGGAGGAGGTTTTGGAGTTCCGGGAGCGGAAACTAAGGAGCAGGGTCATTAGAGAGTGTTTGATCAGATGGAGAGGGCTTCTAGTAGAGGATGCTACTTGGGAGAGCGAGCAGGTATTGTAGCACCCTGGACTCGTATTGCTTGAGGACAAGCAATTTCGGGAAGGGAGGAATGTAATGTCCCTTTCCAAATAGGAGCTCCAGAGAGAAGGTTTAATGGTCTAAACCACCCTGTTAGACTATAGCCAGGGCTAGAAAGGGGTAAACATAGTGACTAGACGTCACTTTAGTCACCGGTGTTATATTTAGAAAGTGACATTGAGCTAAAAATGGTAAAAAGCACTTTTAAGTCAGTATGGGCTAAAAATAGAAGTCAATAGTGAATTAGGGTTTTAGCAGTGATTTAGGGTTTTGGAAGTTAACAATGAATTGGGGTTTCAAAAGTGATTTAGGGTTTGGGAAAGATATAAAGGAAATTTCAGTGACCTAATTCATCATTATTCATATTATGACTTGTTATTGAGGAGGAGAGGGGCATCTCAGGAGAAATAGTTCAGTGGATTCGAGGAGGAAGACACCAGTTGGTTGATTTCGATGTTGAGAGATACACCCTAGTCACTGGGGAGATCATTCAGGTCTTCCATCATTCTTTAGTAGCAGTTACACAATGTTCAGCAACAAGGGCAGATTCATCCAGAGTGAGGGCACAACTTCTGAGAGGGTTTTTAGTCGACTTATCCCATCCAGGGAGAATTCTGAGATTTCCCTCCGACCCATTTGAGAGGAAGGCATGGCGCATATTTTTCTTGGTTTCTCATCAGATTCTGACACTGGAATCACTAGGATGCATTTTTTCAGAGAAAGAGGGGTGCATTCCCCGAGGGCGATCCATCTGGGGTCCAAAATCACCAGTAGAAGGGTCCAACAATTACCAGTATTGAGGTCTAGAGTAGGGCACATCATTTGAGATAGTTTCAAGGACATTCTGAGAAGTACATCTCTGAGGGAGAAATTTCCAAACTTCCAGCAGTTACCATCAGAGCTGCCATAGTCCCAGTGCATCCATTGATTTCGCAGTGCTCCCATATTCCATGTATTATCTTATAGTTGCTTATTTGTATTCTGGCTAAGATCATTTGTCTATTGATATAGTCGAGTATTGTTAGTTTATTTAGCTGCATTCAACCATTTTGTAATCCACAAAGATATCATAATATAAACTTTGCAGCCATTTTTCACATTTGTTATTTGTATGATGATTTATATGTTGTAAACGATTAATCCTATACACACATTAGAAACGTTTCATAGACTAGACAAGTCAAGAACATTACAACCAACATAAATGGGTGACAAAGGTACATGCATTCAAATTTGACATAGAGTATGTCAAGGGGAATAAGAATATTGTGGCCGATGCGCTATCAAGGAGACCTGTGGCATGTTCTTTGATGGACATTTCAATAGATTGGAAATCCCACTTGTTAGTGGAATATTACAAGAACAAGTTCTCTTGTGAAGTGATGGATGGGTAGATACAGGATGACTGGTATAGGGTCATTGACGATGTCATAGTTTACAATGATAGAGTCTACTTGGTGCCAGATTCAGGGCTCGAGAAGAAGATCCTCACTGCAGTTCATGATTCACCTCTAGCAGGCCATCAGGGGTTTTTCAAAACCTATAGACAGATCATAGAGAGGTTCTCATGGAAGGGCCTCAAATAAGACATTATTAGACACATCAGTGAGTGTGTGACTTGCTAGCAGAACAAGTCATACCATGCTCTTCCAACAGGGCTACTTCAGCCACTCCCCATTCCAGAGAATAAATGGGAGAGTATATCTATGGACTTCATCATAGGTCTACCCAAGGTCCAGGGTAGGGACTGTATATATGTAGTGGTCGAGAGATTGACCAATTTTTCTCACATATATACCATACCAACAGAGTACAACACAGTTCAGGTAGCCGATCTTTTTGTCAGGGAGATCTTCGGACTTCATTGGTTGTCAAAGAACATTGTCAGTGATAGGGACAATTGGTTCATAGGGACATTCCGGAGAGAATTGTTTCGGTTTGTGGGGACGGAGTTGACACCTATCACTAGCTATCACCCTCAGATAGATGGGCAGACTGAAATTGTCAACAAGTGGGTTGAAGGGTATTTGAGAAACTATGTAGGAGGACAAAAAAGAACGTGGGTAAAGTGGTTACATTTAGGAGAAAATTTCTACAACACCACCTTCCACATGTCCATTATTATGACACCCTTCCGAGCATTGTATGGATATGATACTCACACTTTGGTAGAATTGGTATTCAGGGAGAGCAGATCTCCCAAGGCCAATTATTCGATCATAGAGATTCAGGAGTTTCTCAAGTTGTTGAAAGAGAACCTGTAGACAACGCAAAACCAACAGAAGATAAGTGCGGGCAGGCACATGATAGAGTGCAACTTTGAGGTTGGATATTTGGTTTTCTTGAGACTCCAACTCTACAGACAATCATCTCTGAAGAAGAGTGGGGTCGAGAAGCTTAAGCCCAAATTTTATGGTCCTTACAGGATCATGCACCGAGTAGGCGAGGTTTCTTATGAGCTAGAGCTTCCAGAGGGGAGCAAGATTCATAACGTGTTCCACGTGTCTTGCCTAAAAAAGGCAGTGGGACAATTCATTAGCACATCAGAGGAGCTTCCCCCATTGGATGAGGAGGGACAGTTGGAGTTAGTTCTGGAGGAGGTTTTGGAGTTCTGGGAGAGGAAACTAAAGAGCAGGGTCATCAGAGAGGGTTTGATCAGATGGAGAGGGCTTCTAATAGAAGACGCTACTTAGGAGAGAGAGCAGGTGTTTCAATATCCTGGACTGGTATTGCTTGAGGACAAGCAATTTTGGGAAGGGAGGGGTGTAATGTCCCTTTCCAAATAGGAGCTCTAGAGAGGAGGCTTAATGGTCTAAACTGCCCCGTTAGACTATGGCCAGGGCCAAAAAGGGGTAAACAGGGTCACTAGAGGTCACTTCAGTCACCGGTGTTATATTTGGAAAGTAGCATTGAGCTAAAAAGGGTGAAAAGCGCTTTTAAGTTAGTATGGGATAAAAATAGAAGTCAACAGTGAATTAGGGCTTCAACAGTGATTTAGGGTTTTGGAAGTCAACAGTAAATTAGGGTTTCAACAGTGATTTAGGGTTTTGGAAGTCAATAGTGAATTAGGGTTTCAGCAGTGATTTAGGGTTTTGGAAAGATATAAAAAAAGGGTCAGTGACCCAATTCATGATTTTTCACATTATGACTTGCCATTGAGGAGAAGAGGCACATCTTAGGAGAGATAGTTCAGTGGATTCCAGAGGAAGACAACAGTTGGCTGATTTTGGTGTTGAGAGACACACCCTAGTCACCGGGGAGATCATTAAGGTCTTCCATCATTCTTCAACAATAGTTACATAGTGTTCAACAGCAAGGGTGCATTCATCTAGAGTGAGGGCACAACTTCTGAGAGGGTTTTTGGTTGACTTATCCCATCCAGGGAGAATTCTGAGATTTCCCTCCGAACTATTTGAGAGGAAGGCAAGGCGCATGTTTTTCCTGCTTCCTCATCAGATTGCGATGGAGGAATCAACTGGTGCACATTTTCCATACTTGGACGTGCGACACCTTTGGCGGATACATTTGGGGTTCTAGAGTGAGCATCAGGCCATATTTAGTGAAACCCTTCCGACCCATTTCCCAGTAGACCAAGGTGGTCATTTTGAGACACATCTCATCTGATTCCGACAGTGGAATCAATAGGATGCATTTTTCCAGAGAAAGAGGTGCGCATTCCCCCAAGGGGATCCATTCAAGGTGCAAACTCACTAGAAGAAGGGTCTAACAGTTACCATTACTGAGTACTAGAGTAGGGCGCATCATTTGGGATAATTTCCAGGCCATTCAAAGAAGTACAGCTCCCAGGGAAAAATTTATAGACTCCTAGCAGTTACCATCAGAGCTGCCATAGTCCTAGCGCATCCATTGATTCCACAATGCTCCCATATTTTGGGTATTATCTTTTAGTTTCTTATTTGTATTCCGGCTAAGATCCTTTGTCTTTTGATCTAGTTGAGTATTGTTAGTTTATTCAACCATATTTGGCCATTTTGTAATCTGCAGAGATATCATAACATAAAATTTGCAGTTCTTTGTGATATTTATTATTTGTATGACCATCTATATGGTGTAAAAAATTGATCCTACACACACATTAGCGGTGTTTCCTATACTAGCCAAGTCAAGAACATTACACATCCCATCGGGTCAAATAATTTTTCGTAGTGACTAAATATCTAGCTCCTGACCATTTTCTGGTGGGTTGATCGGTCCAATGAAATCAACTACCCTTTTGTTAAAATACTGCAACGTTACCTGTGGTATTAAAGGAATCTCATCTCTTCCTGATGGATTCCCAACTCATTAGAAAAAATAGGTTTGATAAAACTCCTTAGCATCCTTATGAAGGGTGGGTGACAAAAGTGTTGCACGTAAAATGTTTAGAGCCATCACTTTATGTGTATAGTGGCCTCCCATAGTTCCTTCATGTGCCTTTGATAGTATCATAGGCCTCTCGTGCTAAAATACACATCGTCGAAGAATACCATGCGTGCCTACTACTAACTACTTATTTTTCACAATTGTAAAGTTGGGTGGGGATAATCATGTGCTCAAGAACTAAATAATATCTGCAAACTAATCCTCGACCATATATATTTCAAACAAGTGCATGTTTGGTAGACTAACATCCACATTTTTTTCATCATCCCTTGTTAATATGTGTGACAAATGATGAGAGCCTCTATTTAATTTTCTTGGTTTTACAATCACTTAAAAATCATACTCCTGAAATAATAACATCCATCTACATATATTCCCCCCCAACACTATCTTATTGACTAAGTATCTCAGTGCAAAATGATCTGTGTACATATTAAAATGTGATCCTTTTAGATAATTCCTAAACTTGTGTAGTCTGTACACCATGGCCAATCGTTCATGCTATGTAGTAGTGTAATTTTGTTCAGTAATCGACAAATTTCAGCTAGAAAATGTAATGGGATGATCCAAACCTCCTTCCCCTCCCTGAGATAAAACTGTGCATAACACTATAAATGATTAATCTACATGGACATGGAAATCCTTCTTCCAATATATAAATACTAAAATTGGCTCAGTAACCAGTTTCTGCTTCAAGGTATCCAAAATTTACTAACATTCCTCATTCCATTGAAACTTGACCTCGTTCAACAAATTTTCCAATGGAGTTATGATCTATGCATATCACCTAATAATTTTTTTGTAGTAACCCGTATGACCCATTTTTTCTCCCAATTTTCACACTGAAGTAAGTGTTGAAAGCTCAACAATGACAACAATCTTCAAGGGATCAACCAAAATTCCTTGTTTACATACTACATGACCCAATATGATACCAAATGGTGCACAAAAAATACACTTCTTCAAGTTCAAGGAAATATGGAATTGTCTACATCTATCTAACATAAAGCACATAGTTTCAATATGGTCCTTCAACAAAATGAACATTGCCCAATCATCCAAATATACTTCTAGGAATTTATCAATAAATTCTCTAAAAGTTGTGAAAACAACTCCAAAAAACATTGTTGGCACATTTTTCAACTTGAAAGGAATGACTGTATAATGATAACATCCTCATTCTATCACAAATGTTTTCTTATTCCTATCCTTCTATGCAACCTTAATATGGTGATATCCAGAGAATCCATCAGTAAATGAGTAATCTTAATGTCCTCCTACATTCTCCAAAACTTCATCTGTAAATAGAGTATGAAATGATTCATGTAAGCAACCATCATTCAATTTTCATAGATCCACACAAATTTTGGTTCCACCCATTTTATTGTCCTAATTCACCATTGAACTAATCCATTCTAACTCTATGACAGGTTCAATAATCTCAGCTTCTAACATTCTATCTATTTCTACTTTTACTTTCTACTTATATACTAGGTCCAATCAGTACAGTCTCTATGTCACTGGCTTCTAATCCATCTTCAAAGTGATCCTCATCTCCCCTAGCTCCCTACAAATCCATTTCATTTATTAAAATGTAGTTGGAAAAAGGTCCTGGTGTTCATGTAGTAAATCAACAATCTTATCGACAATTTCTTAACATTCTAGTAATATCCAATGTTTTCAAACTTTGGATTATCCTTTGTACCAATATTCACCTTGTGCATTTTCAATATCTTTTCATACTTTGTAGATTAAAGCTTAGAATCCTTTACTACACACTCTCCTTCAATTTCTAGTACTTGAAAATTTCTTGGGTCTTCATCCTCCTATTCTTTTCCAGCAATGTTATAGCGTTCCTAAACCCCTTGAACAATCACAGAAGTTCTGGGTGTACTACATAAGGGTACTGGTCTTCTAGATTATTTTGATGTAAATATCTTGTTCTTGATAATCTGTAGAGTTGTGTCTACGTCAGGGCCATCATCTTCAAACTTGAAATTTACCTTGAAGTTGCAAATCAAATATTCCCAGTCTATTCTTCCTATGTATATTTCCAGTTCTAAATAACATTTCTCCAAGATCGTATCCAAAGTGTGTACAAACAAGTGCGTCCATTCCTACTTAGGTACTGAGCTCCATGTCACAATGCACTATGTAATATTATCTATAGGACTAATCAACCTAGTGTATTTCTACACAATATGTTCAATTCCTATTATGAATTTGACTTTAACCACCTTTTGCATTTCTACCAATTCTCTATTCTATCCTTATTCACAACCCACCATCTTGCAGGAGTCGCTTTCAACATGATATCTAAATCTAGGAATCTTTATTGTTCTGATATCTATAAATTAAATTATTTTACAAAAGGATCTATATCTATTATTACATCATACTTCATAGGATCACATACCTCAACCCCAAAATAGTAGACTGTGTAGGTAATACAAGCACATCTCCTTGTAGATACTTCATGTAACCTCTATTGCCAATTTTCCAGGGCTTATTATGAATCTAACGCACAAGAACTGATACTTATCCAACTAAGTACACCCTCAGAAATAGGATTAATATATTCATCCATATACATGATCACATTGTAAAGGTTATAGAGTTATTTTCCCCTTTTCGGTTCCACATATCATCTTCCTTCTGTGGGATCCAATGGTGCAGTAACTCTCAAGTCTCCTACATCAAAGATCATTTGTCTCTTTTTTCGATCAATAATGGTCTGGTTATACAAATCCAAATCAAGTTTAAGTAATGATGGATAAGGTTTACTACCATCCACTATCTTGATTACTTCAAAATATGTTGTGTTGCACACTCCATCGATGTTAACATCCACCCTTATCAGTCTTACAATTAGAACAATCTTATGTTGATTTCCTACCATCAACTGAACTTGTTACCAGATTAACTTTGGTTTTCCCATAATTTCCCATGTATTCTTTGAAATGACGTTCAGATCAAATCCCATATCCAACATTATATTATCCATACCATAGTCTCCTACCTGCACATTATGTCAGAATTCCCTATTCATCATTTTCTTACAATGTACCTAGGTAATTGCTCGATGTGCAACAGGTGCTTCTTTATCTTGCGCGGATTGGTCGATCATCCAATGTAGAACATTTAATGCATTTTCATTCTTCATTAGTTCTAAAAAACTCTTTAAGAAACTTTTCAGAGTACTTACCTTCTCAACTAGTTTTTATGTGATTGAGTAGTCATAGGCTAGAGGCATGTCAAACATAGGTTACAAAGTCGAGGCTCCACATTTTGTTTCTAGAAGTTCCTTCCTTGCTTGATTATATGTGTCTTTCTCCTTTCATAGGTCAAATGTCAAAAGAGTTTTTGTTTCTTTCCCGACCCACTAGTCATTCTAAATTCCTTGTTTTGTCGCATTAGGTCCTATTCTTTCTCCTCTAGACGTAAATGCTACTACCCTTGGTCGATTGTCACACTCTTCCACCGCTATCATATGGAAATTTTGGTTCCTCTTTGATTCCACTTTTCTATTAGCTACAGATAGTCTTATGTCACATGATCCAAGTGTCTACAATATGTGACATTGTACAAGGATTCAGACAACCTCGTGCCAAATTCCCAGGTTGGTTAGATTCATAACAAATAATTGTTCCTCTTCCTCTGTTGAATCCTCCTCTTACCTAACCTATAAATCATACTCTTCCTCCTTGATTGTATACCCTCATAGTATTATATTGTGGTACCCCTCTTTCTGATCTGTCTTCCCTTGAACTATGTATGTGTCTGCGGTGCATTCTCTCAATACATCAAGAGCACGAAAATCCTTTTTCATCATGTCCCACAGACTTACAAAAATTACAAAATAATCTTTTGGTAGTGCTATGATATTTCTGCATCAAGGGACAAGCGGTTGGGTGATGACCTACATTCTACATATATCACACCATACCCCTCATCTTGAGGCCAAGGGATTTGGGGCTCCTGTATCCAAATAATGTTTAAAGGTTGGACACTTGTTCTTATCATGTCCTTTATTTTTACATGTAACACATCATACCTCTTCATGCTTTTCCTTCCCTTTAGTAAGATCCTATAGCTGAATTGTCAATGTTTCTAACTGCGCTTGATCCTGAGTTATCCCTGCGCCATTCTCTCCTATAGTGGATGATTCCAAATTCATGGTGATATATAATGCTTATGGATGCAATGTAACCTTTTGTTGTGTCAATGGGTAGTGTATATGTGTTAAAAATACACCAATGAACCATTACCTATGCTTCTCATATGGAATATGGAATGTCAACTGATCCATCAATCCCTTTAATCTCTCATCAAAAACCCATACCGATTCATTATGCAATTGTTGGATATATTTTGGTTCTATGATACACTATGAATCGGACTTCAGTTTTTGTAACTCTTTTAATAGGCATTTCCTAATGTCTATTAACATTATGGCTTGTCCTGCAGGGGAAGTGGACCAATACTTTATATACTTGAATAACGAGCAGTCTCTGAATGTTTTCACTAATTGGGTGATTTTTGTATCATCATCCTAGACCTAATTCATGGTGCATATTGGTTCATAGACAAATAATTATTGTTTTGGATCTTTTGTTCATACTCCATGGAAGACCTACATTCTGAAAGTGGGGTCTACCCCTACCATTGTGTACTGCATAATATTTTTCCTCTATGTTGCTAAATGAATGTTGGTTATCATACTATTTCCCCTACTCTGTCTACCTTTACTTATATCCTTACTTCCTCCACTAACTACAAGTGCTCAAAACAAAGTTTCATACCTCGTATATGCACACAGGGTCGTGGGTTTGACGTAGAGTCAGGCGTGAGTGGTTCTAATGGGATGTAATCGATCTCCTTCTTCTAGATTGAAATAACGATCATTATTCTTCTACTTTCTTTCTTTGCGCATTATTCCTTCGATATGGAGAACTACGTCGATGTCTCTTTCCTCAATATCATTCTGTTGCTCTTCTCTATCAACCGCAGTGCTTTTCCTACTATACCGAAATATTTTTCCATCATGCAACACTCCAATATCTTCTTCTGTTGCACCTTCTTCTTCTATCGACATTCTCATCGAATCTATTCCTTATTTATTCCTTCCTTCATCCCTCTTCTCCATACTTTCATACCATCCCCTAGTCATCCCCTAGTTCCCCTATGCATGCAAAGAATCCTAGCTACTAGGGTGATCATATTCCAACTTCATAACCCCTTTATCACACAACAACATCTTGACCCAAGTAGACATTGATTTCAAATATATTTCACACAGACCTTTAAATAACTCTCTTTCAACAACATTATATTATTGGGTACAATCTATAACAAACTCGGTAATATAACCCCCCAATACACTATCGCCAGAAATAAACTTCACGCGAGATCTTATAACTTATGGTATTAACTTGTTGGATCAACTTAGGTGTCCAACTCCTCGGAAAAACACTACAAAATGTCTCATTCTTTTTAGCTAACCTCTATAACCACTCAACCAAAACTATCAACAAATCAACAAATAAAATCTCATGTAAGTCTGTAAATACACACCTCTGTAGCCATTTCTTTCCGTTGATCCATGGGTTCTTTTTTTGATCTTTGGAAAACTCACGTTCCTTTTCCTCTAACCATTTCATGATCTCTTCCTTAGTCGGCATCCACATTCCCCTTAGTCACAGATATTGGTCCGAAAAATGGAACCATTTGTTGGCGTGTAGTGGGAGACCGAGGGTTCAACATCAAATCACCAATAAAACCCTCAGATATCGACCCTTTCGGCATCACCTGCAAGGAGGTGAAGTCTCACCTGAGGTATCTATTGGATCTGCTGGAATCGGGTTTCCATAATGATAAAGGGATAGGAGGCATACCTCATAACCATTATGCTTATCATTTTTTCATTATACCTTATATTAGGTGCACAAAAACATAATATCATGTGACATATTAATAGCAAAAGGACATATAACATATCACAATAAATAAAACAATCACATCATAAAAAATAAACACTATGATTTAACGTGGTTCACCCAATATGGGCTACATCCATAATGGTTGACTTCTTATTATATTATTTAGATCACGCATTACAAAATTTACTCATTACGCTCATACATTATGCCCTTGCCATTCTCTTATCTCTCTATCTCCATCTGTCACTCTTCACTCCTCCATATCTCACATACCTTTCATACACACTTACTTATCTATTCATACATGGAATTACCTCCCACCCTATCTATCACAAAACCCTTATATATTTATACAATTACAATAGGGCATAGCCCATATAAATAGAGCCAAAATGCATAAAGGCTTCCCACAATCTTCCTTCTTTTGTGCATGTTGATCCATGAAAGTGTGCCAACTGTCTTTCCTTCCTTTGCAAACGTTGCACGGTTCTTGAAACTGGTCCCAAAGTCCTAAACACATTGCGTGTACTAAACAAAATATAAAAAAGACCAAATTTCAGTCCACTTTCAAATTTTAATCCAATTAAAAGGAAAATAAATAGGTAATAAACAATTTACCTGGTCTCTTCATTCTTGAGGAGGCATGGTTGCAACATAGAGAAGAAATGAAAATTTATGGTATTTTCTAAAATTTGGAAATGTTTGGAATCTAGGAGTGGAGTTATCGAACTAACTCAAGCACTGCAAATGGGGTTGTCATGGAAGGATATTGAGAATAGGTGCATGTGTGAGAGTTTTAGAAGAACAAAATGAGGTATAACAATGAAAATCAGTGTAGTAAGTATTTTTTATTTTACCCTCTCTTAGTGCGTTAGATAGTTGTATGCAATGGGGCATCATGTGTACGCACATCGATGCACTTTGTTTAGAGTATAAAACTTCTATGTATTTTATTTTGTTTATAGCGGCTAACTATGCATCTTACCATCTCAACACCATCGTATTATTTTATGTTTTCACCTACCTCTGTTGTCCTTATAAGAGCACATGTGAAAAACCTTCGTAAACACTTCGACCACCCTCCTCTACTATAAACAGAAAAGGGAGAAATTTTTTGGGGAGTTTCTGTAAAAACCTTTTCTACAAGGTGTTCTACTTGTAATGCAAAGAAAAAATACCAAGCCCCTACCACCCTCTCTTGCAAGTTCTCCCATGTTAATATTTTACTTTTTGGGGACATCCATAGAAATATTCTTGTCTTCTTTTAAGGTGTTAATTTCCAAATTGGCTTCCATCACCAAAAAGAATCTTGATCATTTGAGTCATGTACATATTTTTTTCCTAGGAAAGTAGTGTATATACCCCCTTACTTATTGTAATCCTATCCCAACAAACTGAACCCTTATCTTTTTCTAACATGGGCCCACCTTAGAAGATCAACATATTATTGCCAAAGTTTTTCATGTTTCCCCTCTAGATCAACATCATGAGCTTGTAGCCGTCGCTGAGACCATATAGAATTAGACAAATCATCCTTAATATGGGTTAGACTATAAAATATCCTTTCCTATAATCTAACAATCATATCATCCATCCAATCTACCCCTAGGAAAAAGTCAATACCCAACTTGACCTTGGTTCCATCTCCTACTTCGCAAAAAAAAATAACTTTCTAAGACATAATTTTTTGAGAAGATCTTTCAACTAAATTGATACATTCTTAATAGATTTTCGAGGGGACCTAATCCAATCTTAGAAATTAGAAGAATCAAACTGGGCGGGCTAGGAGAGAGAATAAAAACAAACAACGGAATGTTATTACTTACTTGATTCCTACTTGCGTGAGAGAGATATTCCTCCTTGAACTTTGCACCTCACGAACTAGACTATGCCTTAATGCTCTAATCGACAAAAGACCACCGATTGATCAATTGACGACAAAATGCCTAGTTTGGACAGGACGGGACAGGCTAGGATTGCTGGTACGGTTGGGTCGAATGTAGAGTTTTTTGTTTTGGCAGTGGATTGGTGATGCTTTTTCGACTGGATCAATAGATTCCAGGTAAACCGGCTTTCAAACGTACTCTTCCTCCCCAATACGCTACCATACCAATTCGTTACAATACCAAGACTCTCCACAAACTCTTTGAAGCAAGTGTAGATCCAAAATGATGGATATTTTATAGGCCCCCAACCACCCTCTCTCTTCCTTTAACTTTGTCAACATTTACCACCTACCTAACTAATGGAATCTTAAAGGAATCCTTACAACCATACCAAAGGAAACAAAAACATACCTTCTTAATACCAAAGGAAACAAAAACATACCTTCCTAATCCTTTCAAGTATCCCTTTTGGAATATGCACCAAAGACTCCCATAATATCGGAATCACCTCTAGCATTGATTTGGCCACGGTTAATATCCCTCCCACAAACAACCAATTATTACACCAAAGATTGATAAGAGAACATTTTTTAGCATACAACACTAATCATGCTTTTTTAAAAACATTTGATTTCAAGATATAAACCACTTATTCAATTCATTAATCGAAATCCATAATCTTGTAAGGATAGACTATGTTTAATATTAGAACCGTACATAAGATTTTAGCTCATTTAAAACAAATCCTATAGCAGAACTAAATAAGTACATAAGATTTTAGCTCATTTAAAACAATTCCTATAGCCGAACTAAATAAGTCTAGAATCTCCTTCAATGCATTAACAACATTTGTAAGGAGAAAAACATTATCCACAAATAAAAATGGGAAAGTGACATGGATCCACCAATCTTAATGAGGTTATTTCCTTTCATATCACCAATTACTCATGCTTAATCAAGGTTATTTCCTTTCATATCACCAATTACTCATGCTTAATCAAGACGAAAACCAAATACATAATCAAAAGAATGCATTAAAAGAAACTTATATTCACTTATGAGATTCTTTACTTATATTTTATTCTCTCATTGAATTTACCATTTGGATTCAATGATTTGGGATATATCAGTTTCAATTTTGGAAGTGATACAAGACTTTAAATATAATGCTGGTTACACTATTATCATACAAAAAGCGAAGAAAATGGCTTCAATTTTGGAAGTGATACAAGACTTTAAATATAATGCAAGAAAGTGGTTACACTATTATCATACAAAAAGTGAAGAAAATGGCTAGTAGTGAAGAGTCAATACAAAAATCCTTCAAAATTGGCTTCTAGTGAAGAGTCAATACAACTAGATTTTCTTTACGTTTAAGAACTTTAATAGATCTGCCGCTTATGCTACTTATTGATAATAATGGCTATGATTTGAATCGTATGAGTACATCAGAATGCTTAAATTTTAATAATGAAATATCGTATTTATTAATTCTTTACCACCATGGATTGAAAAATTAAAAAAATGTCCACCTTCTATTTTTTTACCTGAAATCTATCTCCATTGTTCTGACTAATCTTAACATTTACAATTCAATACAGACTATGATCCTTAAGCAACAACGAGAACACATGTTGCACCTCTTTTATCTTTATTTCAACAACAAATCCATAACCAACATTTGACTTTACTGGTTATGGATTTGTTTTGAAGCGTGGTCATCAATCGTTATAGCTGTGACCAACTCCCCCACTCGGACCTGATGGAAGTTTGTTGAAGGTAGTAATTAATCTTTGTGCAGGTATTACTGATGCCTTCATGGACCCAGCGGCATTGATGAATTTGTGGCCTACTCCTCCACTTGGACCAGAAGGAAGTCTGTTAATCTTCAATGTATCGGCTGCATTACTTGTCTTGGTGTTCACAGGGCTCAAGGAGTCGATGTATTTGTGACCTACTCCTTATTCTTCAATATGCCTTCCACTTTATGATCACCGTTAAGAAAATTGTGATGGTCACACGGATTTTTGTCAGCTTGGCATGTTACAATATTCCTCTTTTTCAGGACTCTACCTGCGTCGACTGCACCTTCCTTCAATAATATT
>ML791715.1:354151-382998 GCA_009831015.1 Picea engelmannii | reverse complement strand
GGCCCGTCTTCGATAATGATACTTCAAGTATTAATAATTTTATTGCAGGTGCCGCTCACGTCTATCGGTCGATGAAATGTAATGTAATGAAGAGTCTAATCGGTTTATCTGTTATTCAATACAGAACAATAAAGCTCCAAATCTCACCAGGAATACAAGAAACGAACAAATGTAATTCCCTGAAATCTGGCTCACTTATCAGAAGTAATCCTCAACGTTATCAGTTGAAGTTGAATGAAATTAGGAGGCATATGTAGTGCAATGGAAGGGGCAATGCATTTATATACACAATGGGCAACGGCTGCTGAGAAATCAAACCACGCAGAAGCCTGGAAACTTTCCTCCCAAGTTTAGTTAGACTTGACCGATCCCTTAAATTGAGTAAGCACTGATGATAGATTGGAAGCATGGAATGAGGTGTCACAATGAAAATCAGTCTGTTAATTTTTTTTATTTACCCATACCACGGTGAGCCATAGGACAGTTTTACGCACTGGTATGTAAGATCCAATGGCACCAGTGCACTTTGGTCAATCCCTGTTATTTTTTTTTATAACTTATGACATTTTTTTTTAACATCTACGCAGTGCTGCATGATGTTTGAGTTGAGCATATGAACATTGACGATGCATTTGAACATTTAAGCGCTGGTGTGGCATGTTCAACGGTGAATATATACCGAAAAAATAAACCTACATAAAAACGTTGCCTCTACTAACATCCTCTACTATAAAAAGCTAAGGAATAAATTTTCTAGAGAGATTACATAAAAACCTCCACTAGAAAATGTTATCCTTGTAATGCATGTCCAATATGTAAATCATTTAAATCAATAGAATCCAATGGATTTCTCCTCTCCCTACTGAGGTGAGCTTTCTTTCCCACACCAAATTCCTTTTATGTTCCTAGTTATGGTGGAGCCCTCTTTCCTTTCATATTTTGTTGTACTTTAGTTGCTTGGAATCGTCTCTAATGTATTTCTCAACACAATTATTTGTCAACATGAATTCTAAGATATATACATTTACCTCTCAATTCACACTACCATCCAATAGTCATGGTCTCATTACAAAAAAATTGTTTTACCGCTTGAAATTAATATTGCTACCATATACATTAATAATTCCCGCACGGATCCTAGTAATTTACTTGATGATGTCATACATGGCCTAGTAATATATTTCAAACACAGTAGTAATATATTTCAAACACAGTATCGATACCAAACTTTTTCGCCCCATCTCTCGAACAAGAGAAATATTTAAACTTACGTACCACAAACTGAGCTTGTATATCCCACTATGCAAATTAAATATTATCTATCTCTATCCACTAAGAGAACACAAGTAATAGTAAGAAACTCCCATAACATAAGTACCCGTTCTAGTCATTTGCATCGAGTACATTCTATATGATTTCATTCATGAGATAACTCACCTAATTCAACTTTATTCCAACCGAATAAATGTCAACCACATATAGAAAGCCTTTCAAAAAAATTACCCTTCCAATAGGTCCATGTGATCCCGATAGATAGCAAGTATGATACCATGATAACTACCAAATTGATAATAGAGACAATATAATATCCCTTATTCACCATTTTTTATGGCATATTTTACGCATAAGTCCATTTTCCCATTTTCTCTTTTGTGGTAGATCTATCTTTTAACACAAGAACATGAATTAAGAATTAACCAATGGTATCCTTCCCATCATATGGAAGCAACATAATATCATCAATAGTCTCTACATTTATGTAGTTTTTTTGGTCTAGCCAAATCCCTCTTAAATGGGTCTAGGATAGTGGTAGCATTACACTCTTTCTCACTACTTGATAGTTTTCAAAATGCATGACATGTAGCAAGATAGTAATATTGGATTTGAAACAATCTTAAACAATGGAAAAATATTTTATTCGCCCTTCCTCATCCATTGAAAACTAAACGAATAAATTATAGTTGTGGACATAATAATCAACCAACTACACTTACTCTACATAACCCTTTAGATGTTCCCATTTAATCACATGCACTAATGCATAAAGTCTCTTGTCCAAGAAGATAAAGTTATACACCTCTAGAATGAGGGCCTTCTCTCCTCTCAACTCGTTCATCTAGGCCTCTTGCATCTCGTTATGCCCCTCTCTACACCGGTACTAGCAAAATTCTCTTTGCACTCCAACATTTTTGTATATCAAATACCACATTTCCACATTTCTCACTTCATGCCAACGGAACAGTTCTCAAATTTTGAATACCGGTTAGCAATTGGGTGTGTCTTTCAACTTGAACCATTTTTCTCTAATGGTCATCATTTACCAACTTTTAAAATATAACTAATACAAAGTTGATAGTGGAAATTTTCTAATGCACTAATCTTGTTCATTTCGATGATATCAAAATTTTCCACAACACAAACCATAAAGCTCTACTTTAATTGTTTTTCCCAAGATTGGTGTCAATTGAGCCATGCATCATCTTTACTATTGATCTTATAACTAACCTCGCCTAACTTAAATTCCTAACAAATCCTACATCTAGTGATAAATGGATGAAAAGATATTCCTTTTGTAGTGGCTTGCTAGAATAGAAATGAGATGTGATTACCTTATGCATCACCTATGTAGCTTTAAAACTATGCTCTAGTGGCACCTACCTCAATCACATTTAATGAAGATAATACTAGACTCTTCTATCAACTGAAATTTTCCCAAATAATTTTTTTAATGCATATGCTTCCCTCCTACAGAGACTTGATCTAGGTAGAAACACCCCCTAGTTTTTGTTCTATTAGCTCCATTGTTTCATTGATTCCCATGACACCCATTCCATCCCATTTGAAATTCCCAGGTTCTCATCGACACCCCAACCATAGTTTTTTAGTACATGGAGAACACCTTCTTGTGAAGGTTTTTACAGAACCTCCCCCAAAAATCTATCCCTTCTTTGTTTATAGCAGAGGTTAGCAGAGGCGGACGACCAAACGTTTTGGTGGAGCTTTTTTATTAGTGTGTCTTTAAGGTACATAGACCCTACTTCTCACATAAAAAAATAAATCATCTCTTCTTCAATGTTTAAAAGAATGATCATACATTATAATAAAAATAACACACATCGATAAAAGTGCACTGGTGTGTTGACGATTAAACATTGGTGCGCATCACTATCATCAGGCATAGAAAGGTAGGGTAAATAAAAAAAATTACCAAACTGATTTTCATTGTTACACTTGATCCTGTGCTTCCAAACTTTCAATAAAGCATCAATGCTCACCCTCCTTTCAAAGGTGCCTTGTTTCCGGTGCTCTATAGTGAATTGTATAGCTCCATTGGTAGATTCCACACATTTCCAATCTTTAGATATTAGCACGAATTTTTATTTCCTCTCCACGGTGAAACTATGCCTCATTAGGACATAAGATACCAAATAAATTGTTTATTATCTTCATATTTGCATTTTCATCCAATTAAAATTTGGTTTTAGCTTGAAATTTAGCATTTTTTTCATTTTTTTTAATCAATTCCTCGCAGTGCAGCGGAATGCTTCGGATCATCCCAAAGTGGTGCATATTGTGTTAAATTCACAATAAGCACTATGTCAAGTGCATCTAATATAAACATATTCGTTAGTTTCATTCAAGGAAGATCACCACGATAAATTTTAAAAACAAAATGATGTGTCCTTTGGAATGCCCCACAACTAGTACATAATTGTTTTATAGCAACTTAAATGGTGTGATGTTTAGCGGTGCATCATCTAGTATAACACATCGGTGCAAGAGTTGGAACTATGTGTACCACTCAATTATATTAATTTATTACAAATTAAGCGATGCGATGTGTTACTATGAATGAGTCAGTGCTACTATTTTATTGAAGCATCGTTGTTTTGTTTAGCAATTCTTTGTGAAGTTAAGAGCACCAAAGATGGGGTGTCCAAGAAACGTCTCGTAGTGCCAAATTGATCAATATATGTTCTAGTGAGATTATATTAATGGCACCGGTGCATTTGTTAAAAATGGTTACAACGCTCAAACAAATTTTATGTGTCATCTCTTTAGTGATGCGCTTGGTTAAATAGAACACATTGGTGCTTTTGCGTTTGAAAAGCATCGACATGTTTTTTACTCAGCAATGTATTTTATAACACACTGAATGCAGGTCATTTAAGAAGAAGAACCAGTTAAGTACAAAAATATTTAGACGCACCAGATGCAGTGCTTACTGTGAAGTTAGCACATGATGCATCACTCTGGGGCAATCCAAATCAAAATGACACGGAAAAAAGATGAAAAAAGTCCCAAATTTCAAGCTAAATTCAAATTTTAAACACATGAAAAATAAAATGGGAAGGTAATAAACAAAATCCCTACACTCTTTTGTCCAGACGAAGCATGGTTCCACCATTGAGAGGAAATGAAAATTCATAGCAATTTCCTAAAAATAGAAATGTGTGGTATTGATCGGTGGAGCTATCTAATTCGCCGATGAACACTAGAAAGAAGGTGTCCTTGAAAAATGAGTAAGCAATGGTGATAGATTGGAAGCATGGAATGACGTGTCACAATAAAAATCATTCTGGTAATTTTTTTTATTTACCCATACCACGATGAGCCATAGGACAATTTTACGCACAGGTACATAAGATCCAATGGCACCAGTGCACTTTTGTCAATGCTTGTTATTTTTTTTTGTAACTTATAACATTGTTTTTGAACATCTATGCAATGGTGCATGAGGTTTTAGCTAGGTATATGAACAATGACAATGCATTTGAACATTAAGCACCAGTTTGGCATGTTCATGGTCTGATTAAAAAAAAGGTGTTTGCCACTTCAAATTAATATTGCTAGCCATATATATTAATAATTCCCACAGGGATCCTAGTAATTTACTTGATGATTTCATACATGGCCTAGTAATATATTTCAAACACAGTATCGATACCAACCTTTTTCTCCCCATCTCTCAAACAAGAGAAATATTTAAACTTAGATACCACAAACTCAGCTTGTATATTCAACTCTGGAAATTGAATATTATCTATCTCTATCCACTAAGAGAACACAAGTAATAGTAAGAAACCCCCATAACATAAGTACCCATTCACGTCATTTGCATCGAGTACATTCTATAGGATTTCATTCATGAGATACCTCAGCTAATTCTACTTTGTTCCAACTGGATAAATGTCAACCACATATAGAAAGTGTTTCCAAAAACTTACCCTTCTAATAGGTCCATATGATCCCGATATATAGCAAGTATGATACCATGATAACTAGCAAATTGATAGTAGAGACTATATAATATCCATTATTCACCATTTTTTGTGGCATATTTTAGGCATAAGCCCATTTTCTCTTTTGTGGTAGATCCATCTTTTCACACAAGAACATGACTTAAGAATTAGTCAATGGTATCCTTCCCATCATATGGAGTCAACATAATAGCATCACTAGTCTCTACATTTATGTATATTTTTTGGTCTAGCCAAATCCCTCTTAAATGGGTCTAGGATAGTAGTAGCGTTACACTTTTTTTGACTACCTGATAATTTCCAAAATGCAGGACATGTAGCAATATAGTAGTATTGGATTTGAAACGAGCTTGAACAATGGAAAAATATTTCTTCGTCCTTTGTCATCCATTGAAAACGAAAGAAATAAATTATATTTGTGGACATAATAATCAACCAGCTACACTTACTCTGCATAAACTTTTAGATGTTCCCATTTACTCACATGCACCAATGCATAAAGTCTCTTGTCCAAGAAGATCAAGTTCTACACCTCTAGAAAGAGGGACTTCTCCACTCTCAGCTCGTTCATCTAGGCCTCTTGCAACCTGTTATGCCCCTCTCTACATTGGTACTAGTGAAATTCTCCTTGCACTCCAATATTTTTGTATATCAAATACCACCTTTCCACATTTCCCACTTCATGCCAATAGAACCATTCTCAAATTTTGAATAACGGTTACAGATTGGGTGTGCCTTTCAACTTGAACCATTTTTCTATAATGGTCATCATTTACCAACTTTCAAAATATAACTAATACAAAGTTGACACTGGAAATTTTCTAATGCCGTAATTTTGTTCATTTCGATGATATCAAAATTTTCCAAAACACAAACAATAAAGCTATACTTTAATTTTTTTTTCCAAGATTGGTGTCAATTGAGCCATGCATCATCTTGACTATTGATCTTATAACTAATCTCACCTAACTTAAATTCCTAACAAATCCTGTCTACATCTAGTGATCAAATGCATGAAAATATATTCCTTTTGCAGTGGCTTCCTAGACTAGAAATGATATGTGATTACCTTATGCATGACTTATGTAGCTTTAAAAATATGTTCTAATGGCACCTACCTCAGACACATTTAATGATGACAATAATAGACTCTTCTATCAACTGAATTTTCCCCAAATAATTTTATAATGCAGATACTTCCCTCCTACAGAGACTTGATCCTATGTATAAGCACCCCCTACTTTTGTTCTATTAGCTCCATTGTTTCATTGGTTCCCATGAAACCCATTCCATCCCATTTTAAGTTCCCAAGTTCTCATCAACACCCCAACCATAGTGCTTTCAGTACATGGAGAAAACGTTCTTGTGAAGGATTTTACATAACCTCCCCAAAAAATCTATCCCTTCTTTGTTTATAGCAGAGGTTAGCGAAGGTAGATGACCAAAGGTTTTTGTAGAGCTTTTTTATGAGTGTGTATTTAAGGTACATAGACCCTAGTGCTCACATAAAAAATAAAGCATCGGTTCTTCAATTTTTAAAAGCATTGTCATACATTATAATAAAAATAACACACATCGATAAAAGTGCACCGGGGTGTTGTTGATTAAACCTTGGTGCACATTACTATCATCAGGCGCAGAAAGGTAGGGTAAATAAATAAAAATTACCAAACTAATTTTCATTGCTACACTTGATCCTATGCTTCCAAACCTTTAAGAAAGCATCGATGCTCACCCTCTTTCCAAAGATGCCTTGTTTTCGGTGCTCTATAGGGAATTGGATAGCTCCATTAGTAGATTCCACACATTTCCAAAATTTAGATATCGGCATGAATTTTTATTCCCTCTCAATAGTAAAACTATGCCTCCTTAGGACATAGGAGACCAAGTAAATTGTTTATTACCTTCCTATTTACATTTTCATCCAATTAAAATTTTAATTTAGCTTGAAATTTAGCATTTTTTTCATTTTTTTATTATCAATTCCTTGTAGTGCACCTGAATGCTTCAGATCATCCCAAAGTGGTGTATATTGTGTTAAATTCACAATAAGAATTGTGTCTAGTGCATCTAATATAAACATATTCATTGGTTTCATTCAAGGAAGAGAACTGCAATAAATTTTAAAAACAAAATGATGTGTCCTTTGGAATGCCCCACAACTAGTACATAATTGGTTTATCACCACACTAGTACATTCCACTTAATTAAGTGCACTGCTAAATTTATGATATATAAAATTTAACGTTGTGGTGCAACCATTTTAATCGAATGCACCAGTGTTGTTTACGAAACCGCACCGGGATAAATATTAATTGACTTGACATAGTGAGGCATCACATTAGATGCTCGATGCTTTATTATTTACAACAAATTGATGAAATAATCATCGTTTCTCCAATACATGGTATCACCGGTGCATTAATAGTAACACATTGCACCACTTCAATTTCTATAAAGGAATTTAACCTAGTGGTTCCCATAGGTCCAATAAACACAATAGTGTTGTACAGAGCATGAGATCGAACCAAAATTTTCATAATCCATCAGTGCGATGCATCTTATTCGATACACTGCTAAAATACATGGCAGAGCGAATATAAGCATGGAGCACCGATGCATAAACACTAATAGTATGTATCACGATAGGTTTTTAAAAATAAACATAGAGGTGTGCCTTATGTAAGGCCCAATTTCGGGTGTGTTAGTAAGAAAACACGCCTCTAAACAAAATATCAGTTCTATGGTAAAAGTGATGCACCGTTGTTTTTAGTTTAACAAAGTGCATTGGTAAGTTTACGTACCATAAAGTGCATCGATTAATTGATATTAACACATTGCACCGCTTAAGTTGTAATGAAACAATTTAACCTAGTGGTTCCTTTAGGTAAAACAAATGTATCGGTGTGACAATGAGCCAATTATTTCATGACAACGAGCCAATTATTTCACAATTTAACATTACAGTGAATCTTATGAGACACACTGCTAAAAATATGTGGTGGTGTGACAAGAAACATGGTGCACTGGTGTGTGTTAGTAACAATACCACATGGAAGTGTTTTTTGTATTACATAGAGAACCAAAGGTGGGGTGTAGGATCTATTTTAGGCACACCAATTATTTTTTTATATTTTTTTGCAAAAAAAAATAATTTTAGATTTTTTTAAATACAAGTTATTTATATATGTGTGTGTTCTATAATTTCAATTTATTTTATCTATATATCTATGTATAAAAATATTTGTATGTGAATCATAGATGATAATGACAAGAGGAGGAACACATCAACAGTAGCAGGTTGAGACACACACATTTGTTCATCAGTGGGAGGTTAGGGAGAGGGAGAGGGAGTTGTTCCCTTGCTCTATTTCACGATAGACACATGCCCTTTTGATGGACGTTGACCTACCCAAGTTGATCAAGAGGCTACATTCCTTGGCAGTAAATCTTCATTGTTACAGCATTTGATCCATCGTTGGGATCATGAGAAACAAGGGTTCATGGTCAGTCTCAATATATGTTATCATCCCATCAAGGAATATTCTTACTTCATCACTAGGTTTTCTAGGAGGGGGAAGGATTTTCCCCAATTCCTTGAGATACCATAGTGTGTTGCAGGAGAGATCCATCTAGAATATGTGCAGATATATGTTTTTCTGGACATTCATTCCTCTTCGTATTTATAGGTTCTTGGTGGTCAGATGTGGATACGTTCATTTAATAGAAAGGAGGTTAGGTGCTTGTGTCTTATTATCTGAACAATCTCGTACTATAGCTCTGATGGGAAACATATTAGTTTAATGAAGATGCTCTTATTGATTAGGTGGTAGGAGATATTTTTGTGTTTTCGTTTTTCATTAGATTATTGTCACTACATTTTACATGTTATGAGATTATTTCCATTCACATCGGAGTTATTTACACTATATTTTTAGAGGGTTCATGCTACTTTTCCATTAATATCCCATATTCCTGCTAACTCTATACTTGATGCATGTATGTGCATCTGGAGACATGTTTTGGCTAAGAAGGGTTGGCTCGATTTTTCCATTACTCTGGTCAATATGGATGTATGTGATTTATTTGCTAACAAGGAAAATCATCTCCCTGATATTATATAGTACCCATACATGGGGATTGATTGGAGAGGATTTCCAGACATTCAATTTACAACAACCGAGCCACCAAATGAGAGAGGTAATATTATCGTTATGTTTTGATAAATCTAGTTGCATATTTTTATGTCTTAGTTAATGTACATGTAATTTATTGTAACATTTTGTTTCAATTATATTTTTAGTATTATATATTGTTTTGAATATATTGGCACATATGTTGGGGATAAGGCCCCCCAACACGATGAGGAGATGGTGGAGGTAGAGAACCATCCTTCAATACAAAAATTACACTTCCCACACATGTGATATTGGAAAGTTCATATAGAGGTGGCGGATCAACTATGCAGTTTCACGACTAGTTAGAGTGGTACCCACACCAGTTAGAGATATATTACAGGTACACGATCTCTCTACAATATAGATTTAATTTCCCTGCATTTAAAAACATATGAATATTTTTATTTTTTTTATTTATGTTGGGGAAGATTTTGAGAAAAAGACTTGAGCTAAAATTATATTATCATAAACATTGATGATGCAAAATATTTTTGTAAATATTATTTTTTATTTATTTTATTTTACTTGAGACAAATTGATTAGAGAATCTAGTTACAAAAGACTAATTCATTATTCCATGGAGAGTGAAAAGGGATTAAAAACACCAGAGTAAATATTGTCCATGAGGACAAGTGTAAACCTACTCCCAAATATGTGGGATGTGAGGGAACAAGATAGCACAAAGTTAGGCCAAGAATATTCCCTAGGGTTAGGGATGAGGCTAACCTAAAAAAAGACCTAGGAAAGCTACTCATTCTCCTTGGTAAGAGAAGAAAATACAGGGAACCTCCATGAACCTCAATTATAGTAGAAGAATTTAATTAATCCCCCCTAAATGAATCTCCTTATCAATACCTTTCCAAAGATCTATCGTGTTCCCTAAATGGAGATCGTATGAAAAAGTTATGAAACGAGGACGTTGATGTACTAACTTACCCAAAAATGGCCCACATGACTTTTGACCCTTCATCTCATAGGGTAAGGTTTTTGGATGTCTAGGGTTTTAAAATTCATTTTTATTGTAAAAAAGAATTGAGAGTCTCATTGTACTCAGATTATTGTGAATGATCGTAGGTGTCACATCTCTTCTCAGAGATAAGTTGCCACCATTTTAGCAAGCTTGTTTTTAGTATGCATTTTACAGTTTTCATCATATTTCTTATTTAATAGAAGACAAGTTTTACTATATCTCTGTTATTGTGCACTTTGTCTCTGTGTTAATATTATAAATATGTTTTTTCATTATGTTCCTCTCATAAATCTAGATCAGTGGTATCAGAGTGGTCTGCTCCTTGTTGTTTTTTTAATGCATGTCCCCGATGTGGTCAGGGTATAGAGAGTTGGATCTCGATCTTATTTCTCTTGAGGAAAAATGCTCTCACATGCCCAATAAACCATCCATGGTGGGAAAAAATAAAGACAATGGGACACAAGATCCTTTCAAAATGTTTCTATCGGAATACCATGAGTGACAGAGGAACAAGATGATGGAAATCTTTGTGCAAATAATTCAACGACTGTCGACAACCGATGCATCCACCTCAAGTGGAGGCACCGCCCCCTTAAATGTACAAATCAATTTTTCTCTTCGTATATTTGAAGGTCAAATAGATGTCGATGTTGTAGATAAATGGTTAAACAGTCTAGAAGGGTATTTTTATGTCCACAACTTTTTTGATAGAGAAAATGTTACATTTGCGCTCCTCGAGGTCGTCCCCCATGTCAAAGATTGGTGGGAGACTTTCTGTGAGAAAAAGGAAATAGAGGGATCCAAATTATTTGCAGTTGCAACCACTTGGGGTTCCTCCATGGATGCTATTAAGGAAAAAAAATACCTTGTTGGAAGTTATGACAACTTATATACAAGATGGACTACACTACGACAAGAACGAGACCAAGCAGTGCCAGATTTCACTAATGTCTTCTATACCTTGCACACCAAGATGTGTATCAAATACTATGAGCGACATTTAGTGCTCAAGTATAGTGGCGATCTACATAGATACAACCGTACATAAATGGAGTTTTTTGACATCTCATCCTTGGGCACAACATATCGATATGTCATCAAAATTGAGCAGAAGTTGAAACAAAGGACGTGGAAGTTTGGGTTTGGGAACCCCTCACAATAGAAGCAGAGAAAGGGAACAACAAAACGCAAAACAAAGTTCAGATTAAATATGGTAAACCTCAGGAAAATTATTCTAAGCTGCAAGCAAAGAAGGACAATGGGAAGACGAAGAAATATATTAGGAAGTGGTGCGACATCCATAAGAGCCCTTGGAATAACATTGTTGATTTCCTCTCAAAGAATTCATTGGTGGCTGAGGTAAAATCTATTGAATCATATGCGGCTTCTGACTCTAAGTCAAAACCAGAAAAGGGAAGACGGATCATTGACATGGAACCCAATGCCACTGTTTCTACCACCAAGATATCGCCCGATGAACTTGATGAGAGAGAGGAAGGTGAGCACCTCTTTTGTTCACAAATGTGGGTAAAGGCACTCTGTTTCACTTCATCATTGATAGTGATAGCAAGAAGAACCTCATCTCAGTAGATGTTGTCAAGTTCCTAGCCCTGCTGACAATTCCTCACCTACAACCCTATACCATCAGATTCTTCCTTCAAGGAAGCAATCTTCGTGTTATCCAACAATGTCGTTTGTCGTATGACATCAAGCCATTCAAAAATGAGGTATTATGTGATGTTGATCCCCTTCAAGTCTGTGATGTTCTTTTGGGCCAACCTTATTAATGGAAAGGTCATGTTGTATATGAGTCTAGGCCTCACAATGTTGTTATTACTTTGACCAAGAAATTGTACAGGATACTCGAGGTAGTCCCACCTAGTGTTATTTCCTTGATATTTTCCAAGCAATGCAAGAAGGCCATTTCTCAGTACGAGAATTTTTTCTCCTTCAGGATTAGCTCTTAGAGTGAGTGAAAGGTTGTAACCACATCCATCTATTTAATGGTTAACCTCCCCATGGAATATAATCAAGTGGATAAGGTCTTGGAAGAATACAAATACATCTTCTCATCACCTATTTGGGTACCTCTACACTGTTAGGTAAAGCATCCCATCGATATGACCCCTGGTGTACCGCTACTCAATGGGATAGTATATTGTTGATATCTGATAGAAAATGAGGAGATCAAGCATCATATACAAGAACAAATCCACAAGGGGAACATGTGACCCGGCTCATCACCTTGTGGAAGCCCAATTGTCCTGGTGCAGAAGAAGGATGAGACTTGGAGACTCTACATTGATTACCGGGCCCTAAATAAAATCACAGTCAAGAACCGATACCTTATTCCACGAATCGATGATCTCTTTTATCATCTCAAGGGGGGAAAACAATTTAGTAAGATTGATCTAAAGTATGGGTACCATCAATTCCCAATTGAACTGACAGATGTATGGAAAATTTCCTTCAATTCAAGTCCCAATCTCATACTTACAGAAACTTTGATGCGTCCATGAGAACTTTCAATCACTCTCTTACTCAGAATATATCTTCAATATATGATCAAGAGATGTGTCTTTACAAGAGACCTTTGCCTCTTATTTATACTCCCCAAGTAGCTTCCTTAGAAGCATCCACTAGGCCACTTTGTCCACATATCCACTTTATATACATAACCATTCGTCCACATACCCACCTTTATCCAACTTTGTCCACTTATCCAATTTGGTCACATCGCCACTTGTCCACTTAACCTAATTTCGTTATTTTAGGGATAACCCACTTATAACCACTTTCCATAATTAGAAATTTCTCCATTAACTTTATTATTTAAATAATCATATTTGACTTCATCACTTCACTTTATTATTTAAAAAATTTCTTCTTTGTAAACACTTTGACTTCTTTGACATTTTGGGCCTTCTATCCAACATATGAGGGTCCTACAACTTCACAAGGCCATAAATCTCTAACCGTGAGGAATTATGTCACATTCCACATACCATCAGACATGGCATGACAAACACTATCCATCTAAGATAGTTTCACTGACAAATTCATTGATATTCATTTCATTATTCCATAATTAAGAATGGGTTCTCTAACCATACTTCTAGCATAACTCAATCGCAAAGAGTCTTTCCATGAGGGCTTTCACCATAAGGGGACCACTTTGGAGTTCATCCATTTGTACTTCCTATCAACCATGAAAAGAAAATAATGAGTCATCTTTACATCAATCCAACCGGAATAACCCATGACAATACATCACTATGACATTGTCCCTTTGTCATTGATTATATGCATGACCAGATGATCCAACGATCAATACATTAATGCATCAATCCATCTATGCATCATATATCAATGATAATACATCAGGAACCTGCTTCATCTATGCATCAATCCATCTATGCATCATATATCAAATACATTGATCCATCTTCATCTATGCATGACATCATCTATGCATCTTATATCAATGAATTCACTTGACATCAATTCATTTACATATTGGATCAATATACTAGGACAAGACATTGTTCCTTTGAAATCAATGACAACATGATCCAACATCTCTATGTGGACCTAGTTTGATGATGATGATGTATCAATGACACTGATAGTGCCAGTGATAGGTTGATTCTTTTATATACATATTTGGGGGTGGAAGGAAGGGGCAAGAAAAGGAGGTTGGATCCTCCTTCCATTTGGAACTGGAGAATCTAGAGAGTTGTAGCTTCCTTCATGTTGGTTCCTATAAATGAGGGGGTTGGTGCCTCCTTCCAGTTGGAGCTGGAGAATATTGAAAGTTGTAGCTTCATATTAATGTAATCTTGTTATTAAATAAGAAAATAATTATGTGCCTTTCTTCCATTTGGATTTTCATGTAAATATTTTATGCACTATTTATTTGTTATTTTTCTCTTGGTTGTATCTTGGGATGAATTTATTTGATTAAAAAGTTAAAGTTTTCAAAAGGTGACAAGTTATAATGGATATCGATTCACCTCCCCTCTCAGTATCAACAATTGCTATTTGATTAGGTTACCTTTGGAATAGTCTAATCATTGGAAGGAAGATAGTGAGTAAAAATGGAAGGCCACATTCCAAATGGGATTCCACCATTTGATAGAAACAATTATGCATACTGGAGAAACAAAATGCAAACTTGCGTGACAATTTTAGGAGTAGATATATGTATCTCAATTGTGAATGGTTATAAAGTTCCAAAAAATACTCCAACTAAATTTCAAAGATCATTTTAGGGGCTAAATTTTGCAAATGGGCTAATTTTCCACAGTTTTTCCCAAAAAAGATTCGTCAATTTTCATTTTTTCTAAAAATAATTCACCCAAATTCCATAGAAAAAAAATTTCTTTATCTTACAAATCGCCAAAATTTTATAGAAACTACATTAAATCCTTAGTAATTTGAATATTTTTACAAAACTATCACTAAAAAATTTACATTTTGCATATTAAGGATTAGTGATATTATCCCACGCTTCTACACTTTAATATAAATTTACATCCTTAAAATCATCCTTGCAACTAATCCAGATGAGTGGAAGTTAATGAGTTACAATTCAAATGATAGGTATGATATCATAAGTGAATTGGCACCAATTGTTTCTAGCAAGGTGATGGGTTACAACAAAACTAAAGAGGTTTGGGATAAACTTCAAAATATTTATGAAGGCGATTCAAAAGTCAAGAAGGTCAAGATTCAACGACATAGAGCATGACTTGAAAATATGTAAATGAATGAAAAATAATATATTGCAACCTATTTAATTAGAGTAGATGAAGTTATCAATGCGATCGGAGGATTATGAGAAGAAGTCAAAGAATCCTTGGTTGTACAAAAAGTGTTGAAATCAATTCCTTTGAGATATAATGCCAAGGTCACAACCATTCAAGAAACTAGGGATTTGACCAAAATGACAATGCATGAACTATATGGGACCCTCACAACATATGAAATGATAACATATACAAAAAAATGGCAGCGAAATAGAGAAGCAACATTTAAATCCATAAAGAAAACAAGGAACAACGAACACAGGGTAGAAGAAAGACCAGACAATAAATTAGATGAAGAAGAATCATATTTCGTAAGGAGGCTCAAGAGGGGAATCGGAAAATAAAAAGGTTATTTACCTTTTAAATGATTCAATTGTGGTAGAATAAGAAACTATGTTAAAGTATTTACTCTAAGGAGGAGAACAATTCTTTATATGAAAGCGATGGAGATGAAAGTAATGTAAGGGAAGTTTTCTTCATAAGTCAAGAAACTCATAATGATGTCTACAAAAATTATGAAAGAGATGAAATCAATTATGAAGAAGATTATGATGCAGATACAGAAGAAGAAAACACATAATCTTCATGGGGAAGCAATGAAATCATAGAAAGTGAACAACAAGATGAAGAAAATATTAAAAAATTGAAGCATGTTGAAGAAGAAAATATCAAGCTCATAAACAAAAATAGAGATTCACAAAATAAATTGAAAATTTGTGAATAAGAGAATGATGAGCTTTAAAAGACAATTGAAAGCTTGAAGAATCAGTTAGATAAATCCAAGAAGACTAAATATCATGAAAAATTAAAAGCAGAATGGGATCACACAATAAAATACCTAATGTTGACAATGGAAAAATTGAATTACTACAAGAAATTTGAAAGAGGGACTAAAAAATTAGATGATATTCTTAGCAAACAGAGGTCACCTAGAGATAAGATAGGACTTGGATATGACAAGAGTTTGAAGAAAGAAGAGAGATCAAATAGACATGGAATATGAAGGAAATTCTAGAAACTATGCAAATGTCTTAAGAAGTGGAATTAGAAAAAAAAAAGTTCCAAAATAGCAGGAACATGAAACCTCCATCTAGAATATGTAACATCCTGCTCTAGCGCACTGAGAGAACTTATTTTTTGAGGACACTTGCTCGCAAGTGATTCAGATTATTATGATATTAAAACATTTGACTTTGATTATGATGCGTCATGGGTAGATGACATGTTTTTTTACTACGTTGACATATACAGGTGCTATTGACTCGGTTTTACTAAGTGTGCAGGGTTTTGGACCTGGAGGATGCAGAGGCATCGATGGAACCCCTTGGACTTCGGATCAAGTCAGGGAGTGTGCTATTGAATTTTGATTGTTTTACTGTGATGTTGGTACATTTGATTAGATGATATGATGTGGACATGATCTAACTTGATTTGTTGATGATATAGGCTGACGATAGCTTGCTAACTAGACTCACATATGGAGTAAAGGGGCCACACACGACTACCAGAGAGGTTGAGGGAGAGGTGTGGACAACAGTTCTGCCACAGCCTACTAGCACTCCCTCCGTGGCTCAAACTGTAGGTTAACGATTACCTAGTTCGATAGGACCCACGATGCCATTAGGGTAGACTGCAACAATTGCTCACAATGATTCTAAGGGGTGCATAATAACGCGAGAGCCTTATTCCTTAGAAGCCCTTAGTCTCCCACAAGTTCACATGGCAGAGTGTTGACTCCAGGGGTTATTGATGTCTACCAATCAGTCAAGAGGCGAGTGGCACCCTTGGAGCACGTGGTGCATCCTGAAGGGAACGTCACGCAAAAGAAACAAAAGAGGAAAGTGGCACCCTTGGAGCACGTGGTGCATCCTGAGGGGCACGTCATGCAAAAGAAACAAAAGAGGTGAGTGGCACCCTTGGAGAACGTAGTGTGTCTTGAAGGGAACGTTGCGCTAATAATGATGAAGGAACGAACCTAGATGGCCCTAAGACATTTAACACGTTAAGAAATTTTAAAAACAACTCCCCTAATTTAATGCCGCCCAGTCCAGAATCTAAGTTCTAAGTCTAAAACCTCGCTAGGGGTAAAATTTTGTCTACCCTTAAGAAAATACCTTTTTTTCTGTAAAAAAAAAAAAAAAANGGTAAAATAAAAAGAGTAAGAACTTAAATAAAATGTGTAGATTAAAAGGTAAAGAAAAAAATAATTATTTTAACTTGTGAAAGTGTAAAAAGATATTAAATTAATAATAAAAGGAAAAGAGGTTAAATTGCACAACTGTCGTTTTTAGCTCTAATAGAAAGGGGAAAGAGGGAAATTATAAAATTTAGGAAACTAGGGAAAGGTGGTAACATAAAAAGGGAAAGATGAGGAACTTAAGGTAAAAAGCGGGAGGTCAACTTAGTAAAGAGTCTTCAATTAAGAACCTTCTAAATTGAACTAAATTAGCAACTTCTTTTTAGGGAATGTCTTTAAAACCTATAAGGGAATCTAGGGACACCTAGGAGTAAATTTAGGAGTAACTCTAGGTGGGTGAGGGAAATAAGACAATTTAATAAATTAAAGAAAATAATTATTGGAGGAATGTGGGGGATGAATGACACTTGTACGAAGGAGAAATTTTAGAAGATTTTTATTTAAAACTTAAATTAAATGAGATTTAGGGAAGATTGGAAGTTCTAAAACTCTATAAAAGAGAGGAAGGAAGAGGAAAAAGGGGATCAGCTGTTACCATAACGTTATGCTTCCATATTAGTGACTTGACTGATTTACTTGTGGGAGTTGGGATTTCCCAGCTCAGAGAGGAGTGGTAGCTCAGCCTTGCGAGGTGAGATAGGAGCTAGACATACCATCTGGATAGTATGTGGCCCCTTTGCAACTCGGGGGGCTAAGGGGGAAGCAGAGTACCCCCAGTGTTGGCTGGGAGGTACCGGTGAGGTCTCGACGGTCAGCAAGCAAGAGCAGCACAGAGCACACATACGTCATTCGAGGCAGGTGATAAGGTAATGGTATGCTCTTTTATATGGTAGAGTAGAATGCATTTTTATTTACTTTGGCAATTATAATTGTATTGTGGTAAAAACGTTAACTCAGTTGTTGTAATACGGTAATCGATGGAAAATTAGTCTATACTTCCTCTATTGTATCCATATCATTAATGTCTCCCTATATTGTCGTCCTTGGCCGAATGGGTTGCCTTGCTCCTTTATGCATTTGATAACCTTGAAACTTGATTGATGGCGAAGTTCTTTATTCTCTGTTTTGTATTCGCCGGATAAGTTACCTCTGCGTTCTATGTATTGTTGGATGAACCCGCACTGTGTGGCATTGCCTCCCTTGCAACTTAACCCTATGATTGTTTAATGCCCCCTTTTCTCTGCAACTTTTGTCTCTGCACAGTAGCAATGGATGAATTCTGCCTTTGAGATTTGCATGTTCAAATCATTGCCTAAAATTATGGTGGTCAACGTTCTGATTGGGTTTTTTTGGTTCTTTGGCTGGATCCTTATGGTCAACACCCCGCGATTTTCTTGGCGTGACACTCGGAAATATCATATTACTCCAATGATGGTTGACAATTTAGTTCTACTATAGCATTGGAAGTGGTGATTACAGTAAATAAAATTGAATTTTGACTATGTGTTTAGGACGAATAAAACCACTACCATTAGCTCTAACATTGAAACAATGTTTTTATGATACCACTATGATTTTACCAGCTTATCCATTTTTATTGCTTACCCCTGTGACCCTTACACATCTGCGTGACTCTTCGTGGTTGTACATTCCCGGGTGTATTTATCCGCATTTAAATTTGGATGTGTAGTTTTACAGTCTTTGACACTCACTGTTAGTTAATGCATTGTTGTATATATATGGGGGCGTTTTAGTGGCGAATTCATTCTGCATAAGATATCTATATATTACCTCTGTCATTTTTAGATAAAAATTCAAATTCGTACTGTAATGGCGAATCGTTCTGTAAAAGATATTTAGATAATACCATTGTTATTTACTTAGAAATAAAAATATATAAATTTGAATTCTTTCTGTAATGGGTGTAACGGCCTTTTTCTTTTTGCAAGCTTAATTCTGAGATTTCGTGGCTGAAATTTTGTTCTAGCACTTTCCATTCTGGTACTCAATTATTTACTTGACACTTGTGCGCATGATGCCTGATATGTCTTGGTGGTACTTTTGGATATGACTTGAATTGAGGCTCGATGACAATGCCAAACCCACCTTCTACCAGCGTTAACAGGCTGCGTGGTGGCCCTATGCCTCTGGCGCAGGTCCCTTCTCTAATGGTTGCATGTGGTGATTTAAACAGTCACCTTTGCCTTGAAATCTGAGCACTGGAGCCATTATGACTCTCCTTTCTCCACTCTCTCTACTACTAGCCTCTTAACCCTTGTTGCGCAGGACAGTGACTGCCACTGCCATCTAGGTAACCACTGTATAAACACAATCCTATAGCCACCTGAACTTCTGAGCTAACCCTTCAACCCTTGCCTTCTTTGAGAGTGTACCCTGTCTTGAGAGCGTGCCCAATACTGACTGCGCCTTTTAAACTAGAAAAGAAAAAAATTTACTTTTTATTTCAATAAACCTGGTTGCCACAGATGACAGTAAATCTCCCTTTAACATTGACAACCTAGCCTTACTAACTATTGCCAGTAACCTTCCACATTTGTTGATTAATGCTTTGTCAAGGTTAAAGATTGGTAAGTTGCGATTTGGATTAATTTGGAAAATTGTCGAATCGATTCTCGGATTCCGTCAGTTCCCAATTTAGAAATTGCCGCATTGATTCTGGTCTCTGACAACTGTCATTGATGGATGCCTATTTGAGGCATGATTTCTAGCATGTGTGCATTAGTTTCCCTTTTGGTCTGGTATGCACTCACCTCCACAGGTTTTTTTTAATGATGACCTAAATTGTGTTAGCAAGGTGTAAACGTATTGATCCGGTAATATTGTTACTATAATACGTAAGGGTAAAGTCTTTGAATATGTGTTTATGAAATATGTCATTGTAATTTATTGTTTTAAAACATGTAAATGTAATTTTCTTGCAACATGAATAAAATGCAATGTTAGTATTTGATACATATGAAATGTAATATCATCATTATTTTATTTGCAATGTTATTGTGATGTAAGGTCATTGTAATTTATTGTTTGAAACATGTAAATGTAATGTTCTTGCAATATGAATAGAACACAATGTTAGTATTTGATAACATATGAAATGTAAGATCATTGTTATTTTATTCACAATATTATATTGTAATATAAAAAGTAATGATATGGTTATTTTATTGTAATGTTATTTTAAATTTTATTGTTATTGAAAACATATAAAATGTAAGGTCCTTGAAACTAAGTACAATAAATTATTATGATTTAGTAAATGGGGAATTTTCCATTCATTAAATGTACTTATTTTTAAGGTTGGATTGGTAACTCGTCGACTAATGCAAATTAAACGGAGTGATTGATCTGTAATTGTTGCCAATTGAGTCGTAGGTAATGCTGAGTCTTAACTAATGGTTGGTTGTTGTCAGAGTCCTTCTGACTTGTGATTTCCGTATAGGATGTGGTCGTTCATTAAATTTTGTTGTACTTGGTTGTAAACATTTTATTTCTTGGTCTGCTTGTTTTGGGCGGGATGTAGACACCTCCATGTTCCTCAGAACAGTCGCCAGACCTGAGATCTTAAATGGTTAAAATCGATGAGAACCTGGGCTTGAGCGTTGCTTATGTGTCTTGGAGGTCCTAACCATTGTAGGGTAGGACGAACGAGTAGTCAGTCTTATTTATTTGTTGAATGATCATCGTTCAATGCATGCAGACACTTGATGTGCATCTTAGGTCGTCATTTTGTGTTTGTCGTTGTATGTTTTTTGTTCATCGTCGGGTGGTGATGCAGAGTTGAATGTGTTTATTTCCCTTGTACACGTGCGCACACACATTATAAAAAATAAAATTTACTTGTTATATGAGGTTCATCGTCGTAACGAGGAGGCTCCTTACAGAATAGAAGATTAGAATTCAGAAGGGGTGAGACACCAAGATGGTCCTTTTCTACCAGGTAGGAGACTATTTTTCTTAATCATTGTTATGCTTGCAGAAATTTTGGACACAATGAAATGCAAGAAAAATATATATGAGAAACATAATTGATTATGGATATCTAAGGAAAATCATGTAAATAGTAGATCTGGAAATCCTCATGGATTTTCAACAAAAAATACAATATGTTTCATCCACTGATGGATCATAAAAATTTATACTACAAATGAAATAATCTTGTCTCAAAGCATGAGATTTCAAAAATATTAAAGAAGATTCTCCTATCGTAAAAGAAACTACAATATTCTAAATGAAAGAGAATCCAAACAATGAAGATTGTCGACTAGCACTACTTGCTAAAAATAAAGAAGATGTGAAATTACAGAAGAAGAAGATGTGAAATTAGAAAAGAAGACTCAGGAAGATTGGTTTCAGCAACAACAATAAGACCAAAAAACATATTTATCCTATACAAAGAGGAGAGAAAGATGATTGAAGTCACACAAAATAGCTCCAAGGACTATAACAAGGAAGGAAAGGATAAGAATATAGAAAGGAAGGTGAAATATTATTGTGTGTCATGAGTTTAGTGGGAGTATCCACAAATGGAAGAGTTACCCTTTGTCATTAATGTCAAAGGGGCAGAGAAATATCAGGATCATGATGAAAGGGGAATTATTAAGGTTTCCATCAATGACAATAGGGGAGGTTTTTGAATGGTGTTGTCATTGACGTGAAAGTCATTCATTGGTGATCAACATGAAAAATCCTATGAGTTTACTTAAAACATTCTCCAAAGTGGTCCCCTTATGGAATAGCTTTAAGCATGCCCCTCATTGGAATAATCTTTGAATAGTCCTATAAAAATTCCCTGCAGTCAAGTGAAGAAGACTACAAGTGTCCAAGATCAAGATTGCAAGATGGAGATTGTTGAAAATCTTATTTGTGGACAATTTGGATACCTTATATTTGAATGAATTTTTACCCTATATAAATATATCAAATGGAAACACAAGTTATATGGATGGAAATATTATTCTGAGAAATTTCCAACGGTATATGGAAGTCCCTCTAACTCCCTAGGAATGAGGAGATATGAATTTTTTCATCCAACAACCCAACCAGAAAATTGAGGTTGGATCAACTAATTGTTTGTGACAAAATTACTATAAATACACTATAGAATTTCACATTTTTTGAGCAACCAAGTAAGAGAACAAGTATGAGTTTCTCATAAGGTGTTTTGGGTGTCTTATGGTGTTCTTTTAAGGTATTTATTATTATCACGGTATGATATAAGGTTGTGATGTTGTCCTAAGTTTGTGATGTTGTCATATGCTCTTCTATGAAGTTGTTATGTTGTAGTGATTTTTTCGTGAGGTTTTTGGGGTTCATATGTGGACCCATATGGAACTATTATTTTTATGTGGACCCACTTTGTGAGGCTTATGTTCTAGAGATTTTGGCACATTATTTTAGGCATGTATTTGTAGATCTTGACATAAGTTTTAAAATGGTTGTTGGGTTTTTATATATGGACCCATGTGGACCTAGGATCTCTATGTGGATCCAGTTTGATGATGATGATGTATCAATAAGAGTGACAGTGAAAGTGCTAGGTTGATTTTTTTATATGCATATTTGAGGGTGGAAGGAAGGGGCAAGGAAAGGGTGTTGGAGCCTACTTCTAGTTGGAACTGGAGAATCTAGGGAGTTGTTGATTCCTTCAGGTTGGTGCATGTAAATCAAGGGGTTGGTGTCTCCTTCTAGTTGGAGTTGGAGAATATTGGAAGTTGTAGCTTCCTAATAATGTAATCTTGTTATTATATAAGAAAAACATTTTGTGGTTTTCTTCCATTTGTATTTCCATGTAAATATATTGTGCACTGTGTTTTTATTATTCTTTTATTTATTGTATATTACGATGCATTTATTGATTGAATTTTTTTTTTTTTTAAATATGCTAAATTATAAGTGATATTGATTCACGCCCCTTCTTAGTATCAACATATATCTGGCTCTGAGTTGTCAATGGTTATAAACTTCCAAAAAATACTCCAACTGATCCAAATGAGAAGAAATTAATGAGTTGTAATTCAAAGGATAGGCATGCTATCATAAGTGGATTGACACCAATTATTTCTAGCAAGGCGATTGGTTGCATCACAACTAAATAAGTTTGGGATAAACTTCAAAATATTTATGAAGGTGATCCAAAATTCAAAATGTTCAAGCTTCAACGTCATAGATCACAGTTTGAAAATATGAAGATGAATGAAAGATAAGATATTGCAACCTATTTACTCAGAGTAGATGAAGTTTTCAATGCCATACGAGGATTAGTAGAAGAAGTCAAAGAATCCTTGGCTATACAGAAAGTGTTGATATCAATTCCTTTGAGATATGATGCCAAAGTCTCGGTCATTGAAGAAACTAGGGATTTGACCAAAATGACAATGGATGAAATACATGGGACCCTCACAACATATGAAATGAGATAAGATAAATAAAATGGAAAACCAAATATAGAAGAATATTTTAAATCCATGAAGAAAACAAGGAACAAAGAATATAGGGTAGAAGAAATACCAAGCGATGAATTAGATGAAGAAGAATCATATTTCGTAAGGAGGCTCAAGAGGGGAACCGACAAATACTTGAAGGTAAGTTACCATTTAAATGCTTCAATTGTGGTAGAATAGGACTCTATGCTAAGAAATGTCATTTTGAACAAAATAAATCTTTGCTCAAGAAATAGAGTCTTTACTCCATGGAGGAAAATAGTTCTTCAAATGAAAGAAATGGGGAAGAAAAGGAAGTAAGGGAATTTCTCTTCATAACTCAAGGAACTCGTAATGATGACCACAAAAATTCTAGAATAGATGAAATTGATTATAACGAAGAGTGTCATGAAAAGATAGAAGAAACAAATAGAGAATCTTCATGGGGAAGCGAAGACATCACATAAACTAAACAAGAAGATGAAGAAAATCTTGAAAAATTGAAGCATGTCGAAGAAGAAAATATCAAGCTCAGAAAAACAAAATAAAAAATCGATATTTAAAAAACGAATTTAAAAATTGTGAAGACGAAAATCATGGGCTTGAAAATATAATTGACGGCTTGAAAGAGTAGTTGGATAAAGCCAACAAGACTAGATATTATGAGAAATTAAAAGTACAATTGGAGCACAAAAGAAAAGAGTCGATGTTGACAATGGAAAAGTTGAATTACTACTAGAAATTTGAAAGAAGTATTGAAAAGGTAGATGAAATTATTAGAAAATAGAGATCACCTACCGATAAGACAAGACTTGGATATGACCATAGTTTGAAGACAACAAACACAGATAAAACAGACAGGGAAGATGAAGGAAATTCTAGAAACTATGAAACAAAGGTGAAATAAACAAACAAATTAAAGTTGAAGAACAACAAAAATATGACACCTCTAGCTAGAAGAGAAGATCATAATTCAGAAGGGATAAGACACCAAGAATGCCCTTTTTCTACCAACTATGGGAGTATTTTTCTTGGTCATTTTTATGCTTGCATAAACTTTGGACATAAAACAATTCAGTATAAAATAAATGGAAGAAACAACTATATGATAAATGGAAATGATTATGGATATCCAAAGGACAATCATGTAAATAGTAGATCTTGAAATTCTCATGGATTTGTCAACAAAATTACAATCCATTGATCCACTTATGGATCAAAACATTTTATGATACAAATGCAATAATATTGGTCACAAAGCACGAGGTTGTACAAATATGAAAGAAGATGTTCCTATCATAAAACCATCTACAATATGAGAAAGGAAGAGAATCCAAACAAAGAGGATTGTTGATTATCACTGCTTGTTGAAAATAAAGAAGACAAATGGTACATAGACAGTGGGTGTTCAACACACATGACTCCGAACCAAAACAAATTCATGATCTTAAAGCAAGAAAAAAATGTAAGTGTTTCATTTGGAAATGTGTCCTCTGTCAAAATACTTGGAAAAAGTGTAGTGAACCTTGGAAGTTGTAATCACATCTTATTGAGAGGACAAGTAAAAGGATAAAAAAATATTAAGGGAAGCACAATATACTATCATCCAATTGAGGGAGGAACAAATAACACACATGAAGGATGCATTTAAAATCATTAATAAATGTCATGAGGGCATTGATAACAACAAAATAATGGTAGAAAGGTCTTTACCTTTATGCAAACAACTCAAGCATATCTACTAGCAAAAATTGTCTTTAAAGAAAGAAAAGAGAACTATGAAACAAAGACTACAACAAATTGAAATTCATCATGAGGATAAGAGGATGTTATAATTTCTTACATAAGTAGTTGAGGTGTAAGATAATTGAGCTAGCAATATTCAGTTTTGTCGTTTTTGATATTTTGTCATCATAAGCAAAGGGATAAAGCCCAAACCCTATTTTTCCATCTTGCAAGATATATCTCTTTTCATAATAATTATTGTTCAAGGTTAGTGTGATAATATTATTTACATCATATACATAGCCTAGAAACCCAAAAAGTGTAGATTGTGATAGTTAGCATTGGAGATAAAAAAAGAAGAAGAAGAAATTGTGTAACGTGGGCACACTACACAAGTGTTGTAAGTGTCAATTTTTGCAGAGATGGGTTTCATCATGGAGGACACATATTGGATGAGATAAAAAATTTTGAAGGTGATATTAAGGCTAATTCAACACAAGAATATGTACAGGTTATATCAACATGAAGCTAAGTCTCATTTTGTAACCCTATAGCTTCTAGGGTTTTGAGTTTTGATGGAAAAATTAGTGTTTTAAGGAATGATGAATGTTTCCAAAGCTCTATATTATGTGATTTCAAGTTCATATGTCAGTAAATGGTCATTAGGTTCCATCTCCAAGTTAAACAAGTGAAGAAAATGGAAATAGGCTACTCGTTTCTCAAGTGTTGTAGTTTCTATTTGGGTAGTGAGCTCGCTACGCAAGTGTATTTTTATAAAAACTCTTAGATCATGCGAATGTTTATCGTGAAATTTTTATAGGAAATGAATGAAGGTAATATGAATAAGATCATTTAAATTGGGGTCAAAATGATTCACTGTTTTCGAGAAATGAGCCATCGCCATCTACAACCATGTTTGAAGTTTCTCGAGATCCGTGAACTATGTTTTTCCCAAATTTCTCGAGTAGAAGCAGCATGATGATATCAAGTTGGAAAAAGATATCAGCCAGACCCAGTTTACCATTTGAGAGAAAATTAAATAATACCAACTCCATAAATTTGGTTGTGAAAACAGGTTGTGCAAGTGTTGAAGAATATAGTTGTGCATCAAAATGCAGAACACACTACACAACTATGAAAGGGCAGTCATATCATCATCCAACTCAACGTCATAGCATCTCTAGCTGTACCACATCGCCTATAACAAATTCACAACTTGATGGCATGCATATAGAGAGTTAGGTGTCCTTTTGGTCAAAGTTTTTATGATGCATTTAATGTAATAAGTTGACATCTATATTTTAGGTAGTTAGTTCCTATTTTCAATGAAACTGAATCCAAACTCTAGGAAAGTGGCTTAATTCGACCTCCTCATCTTGAGGAAGAATTTTTTCTATATATTTTTGTAATTTTGATTGACTAAGGGTGGGTAGAAGCATATACGACATTTTCTTTTGAGCATTTGTAGCCTTTTCTGGATTTTAATGGAAAATTAATGCAGAAGTATACTTTCAAATCCGAGATTCTTATGTTGGTAATTTGAAGTGTGTGTCTCTTCCGTATGTAAGTATTTCTCATTTTTTTCCTTTTTTTCATTTCATATGCAATTTTCATGTACTTAAATTGAAAAGTGATGGTCTAGAATTCATCTAATATTTATGCTCTAGATTAAAACAATTAAAGTACTCCACATTCTTCTTAACTTAGTCATCATTCATAGAGTTTGGTGCTCTGATTATAGTTATATGTTTTCCTTTTTCTTCCTTTACACAACCAAAACATTTTCACCTATTGCATTGATAGTTCCACCAACCAACCAGTCATTGATAATTCCATTTTCCACAAAGTTGACTCCATTCCTAATGGATACCTCATCCTATCTCTACCATCATTCTTTTTACAAACATTATTTCCATTTCATAATTGGCCATTGAGCCTAATTTATAGAGATCTCTCTCTGGTTTCGAAAGGCCAGATTCCAAGCCTAAAAAGGGTTTGAAGGTTACCTTCCTGGTTTTTCTCCCACAATCACGAAAATTATGGAGTGCTAACAGAAGTGAAAATGTAAAAGCAGCAAATGTCTTATTGGTTGAAGAATTGAAGCATAATTTCCTTAGTGTGAGTAAAATATGTGATGAGGGATACAATCTTAAGTTTGATTCCTAAATATGTGAAATTAGAGGAGAATACATACGAATATTGGTTGCAACAACAAAAAGAATAACAAATAACATATACATCCTAGAAAAAGAGGAGAGAAAAAGGATTGAAGTCAAACAAAAGATATCCAAGGACTGTAACAAGGAAGGAAATGATAAGAAGATAGAAAAATAAGGTGAAATACTATTGAGTGCCATGAGTTCATGACCAAAGAGAAGTGTTATCATTTTCCATTGATGTAAAGGGGGGAGAGAAATATCAGGAGCATGATGACAAGGGGAGTATGGGTGTTTCCATTAATGAAAAGGGGGACTATGGGTGTTGAACATGGAGAAGCCTATGGGTTTACTTGAAGGAGTCTACAAAGTGGTCCCCTTATGGTGTAGATTTAAGCATGGCCCTCATAGGAATAAGCTTTGAAGAATACCAAAAGAATCCCTAGAGGTGTGGTCAAGAATCCATTACATTCAAGTGAAGAATCCTACGGATGTCCAATATCAATATTGCAATATGGAAATTGTTGAAAGTATTATATGTTTTCAATTTAGATACCTTATATTTGACAGAATTTTTACCCTACATAAACAAATCAAATGGAACCGCAAGTTATATGGTTGGAAATCCTATTCCGATACCTTTCCAATGATATATGTAAGTCCTTCTAAGTCCCTAAGAATGAGGAGATATGAATTTTTTCGTCCAACAACCTAGCCAAAAAATTAAGATGAGTTCAACAAATTTTTGGAGACAAAATTACTATAAATATAGGATAAAATTTCCGATTTTTTGGGCAACCAAGCAAGATCTCAAGTTTGAGGTACACATAAGGTGTTTGGGGTTTCTTCTAGTGTGCAAGAGAAGTCTAAGAGATTCTCTTAAGGTCTTTCTTATTCTAATGGTATTCTATAAGGTTGTGATGTTGTCGTAAGGTTGTGATGCTACCATATTCTCTTCTATGAAGTTGTGATGTTTCCTGTTAGAAAAACAGGACCGCGGAGAAATAAAATAAAACAAATGCAGAAACAAAAACACATAAGACACACAATACAAGAGAGACACAGATTTACGTGGTTCACCCAGTGTGGGCTACATCCACCAGAGAAATTGCCAGGTCCTTCCTTTATTATTATCCAACAAATGAAGGGATACAACCTACAGCAAAACCCGT
>ML791715.1:328885-348691 GCA_009831015.1 Picea engelmannii | reverse complement strand
CTATATTTGTATTTTATTATCTATCACGTATTTAGGATTAAGATAGATATGCTATCTTAGCCATACAATCCATTTGTTGATATAATATCTCAACCACACACATAAATATGATATAGATCTAACAAAATCCTAACCAAACATCTCAAGTAGAGATTACAATAACTAATACATTCTTTGATGAGGAATATCAAATATTAAGCACAAGAAAAGTAGGATTTAATATCTCCAAAACCCTTCCTTAATGAGTACTTGTCTTGATCTTTGTCTTGTATAATCTTCACTAGCATCCCTTAAACATTTGAAATCTTCCACGATGCTAACTCCATGAAGCTCCCTCATTAGCTCGCAACTTCCACTTGTGAACTAGTGAACCATGGATCGTCCAAAGTCAATTGGTTCCCCCAAAGTCAATTGTTGGAGTGCACTAAGTCTCATAACCTCATTAGTGGACCACTCTTTGTCTCAACTAACCAGAGATTCTTCCCTAGATCCACAGTTCCTGAGCACTAGACAACTATTCATACTGAGATTTTCCCTCCACTTGATCCCTTCTAGTTGCTTCAAAACAAGTAACCAATTTGTTTTTTAAGTGTGAATATTAACCACTGACCATCCTATGGACATACTTCCATCTACTAAGATACATGGGTAACCATTTGTGATCTCAATACATAATGTATCTGAGTCAATCTTAAAATATGACCTCCTTTATCTGATTTCAAAATTCATCATCATTTATAATAATACTAGCATACTTACAATAATTCGAAAAAAAGTATCGACATTTTCTCCATAACTTAGGATGGAAACCAACCACATAACAATAAAAATAATGCATACCAAAGAAAAATGAACATATGGTATCGATGTTAAAACAATTGGCCATCCATGCATGGTACAACAATTGCCACTCTTTAAGCAACAAAATAAAATATGTTAAGCTTCCAAAGTAAATGCAAAACCAAACCATTTCCTTCAAGGTCTCTTCCATGGAGGAATATGCATTTCCAACATACCCAATAAAGTCCAAGTCGAGAAGCATTACAGGGTACAAATTCAGCAACTGCCCAAATGTCCAAATGGTAAACGGAACTCTCGTTTGCATCATAGATCTGCGTGGCTCTTACTTGCATCATAGATCTGCGTGTCTCCTACGTACGGTGGAGTGACGTTCACCAAATGATGGCTTCCCTTTTGCAGCACGATGGCATCGATCTGAGGATCCTTTAGGGAGGCTCTACACATAAGCTTCACACTTCTTCACAAGGTTATAGCAGCTCCCAAGTGGATGCTCGGCTCTTCTTCTCAATTGATGGTAGGCAACGCGTCACATAAATAGTAAATATACAATAATAATAATACACTCAACAACTAAACAATATACAGAACAATCTACTTTCACACACCTACACTAATCTATTTTACTTTACAGAATAATCTACTTTCACACACTTACACTAATCTAATTTACTTTATATTAATCTCACATACTTCCATTCTCGTGAGTAAGTTACACGTAGAGCTACTACCTTTTATACCAATTTAGAAAAATTATTCCACACAAAAATTATATTACCATTATATTATTATCATATATTTATACATCAAGCTTAGGTTTAAAATAAATAAACTATCTTAATCATATAATCCATTTAAAATAAATAAGCTATCTTAATTATATAATCTATTTGTTGAGATAATATCTCAAACACATACATAAATAAGTTCTAGATTTAACAAACTCCTAACCAAACATTTTAAATATAAATTATAATAACTAATACATTCTACATTCTATGATAAGAAATATCAAATATTAAACACAAGAAAAATAAGTGTTAATATCTCCAACAAAGAAAAAACAAATGAGAGAAGAGTCTAAAGCCATGACGCTGTCTATGACCAATAAAAAGACACGTGAATTTTCCCTATATACTTTGGAAGTAGTGTCCCATATAAAATGATCTCGACCCAATCTACCACATTTTTGGAGGAGTTCTTACGAAATAAAACACGATTTTTGGCATGCCTAATTTTCCAAGAGAGGATCTTTTGTAGATATTCTCTAAAGTTAGGATCTTATTCTACACCATGAGCTAGTAAAAGAAACAAAGTTTTTGGAGATAGACAAACTTTTTAGAGCTCTTTCAAAAGGAGTTTGGAGGGAGAGATTAAAAGGATGCGGTGGTGTCATACCCAATTTTGATAGGATAAGGTTTTCCACCCATCCATTACTATCCTTTGTAATTGTTTTAATGAGGATTGCATAATGGATAATTATGAAGAAGGTGGATAGGGGTGTCCTTAACTCCTCCAATGGTAGAAGAGTTTTCCAACCCAACCACTTCTCATAGTCATTATGTTTCTACAAAGAGAGATCGTGAAGTGAGAGAACACCTTGTGCATACAACCATAACATAATCTTATAAAGTTCCTAAACTAGACAGAGGAGGACCCCCAAGAATTTTATCATTCCATAGTTGAATAATTTATCATTCCTAGCAATCCATGATCAAAGGGTGAAGGAATGATACTTAGACTTTTCATAATCTCCAAACTTCTTGAGAGTCGAGTATTTTCCTCTCAAGTATTTTTGTGTAATATATCCTTGCACCATTCCATATTTCCATATATTAGCCACTAGAGATTTTTCTCCTGAAGAGTGATTCAAGAGGGAGGGATATTGAATGGCCATTCCTCCTCTATCAAAATGGGCATGGATAGTTTTTCTATAGAATAAATGGCATTTTTTCTTTGTAACTTTACCTCCCTTCCATAAGAACCCTATGATTTCTTTGTGGATATTTTATGTAATGTTGTCTAGATTTAGGAAGGCAAAGCAAAGGAATATAGCAAGGAGGAGATGATAGATTTTATCAAGGTCACCAAGAAAAAAAAAAATGAGCCACTTTGACCCCATTAAGTCACTTTTTTCTCTTTATTTTCTTGAAGAGAGGGTCTAGTCCAATTTTGCAGAGTGGGTTTTAAAAATTGAAACTCCTATGTATTTAAAAGTTTTCCAGTCAGGGTCGAAATAAATTTCCAAGACATGAGCTATGTTTATCAAGAATGGGAAAAAACCATTATCGCCATAGATAATACATTAGTTCGTATTCATTCATGAGACCTCTTAAAGAATCTATATTATCATTTAATATATCACTAAATCCCTCAATTATAACCATTCATGAACATCTTATTAACACAGTAACATCCACAAATTTAGAGTGGTTGATGGATTTCACCCCTCAAAAATTATTACTCCAAGAAGAATCCCTTGAGTGTGTTCCTTGTCAAACTTCCTCCTTAACAAATTAACTATCATAAAGTAAAGATCCCTAACATAGCACAAATGAGAAAAAGAGTGACAATAGGAAGCCCAAAAACATGCTCACACATGAATGAATGTGCTCATATTTTCTTTTAAACTAAACCTCGATCCTTCTAAACCTGTATGCAAACCTACTAAGTACCCTTCTAAGCCAATATGCAAACCTACCAAGTAGTCCAAGAAGTCAAATTTGAAGGAATTTATGCATATTTCAAAAACAAGAACATGTTAAAACATGCATGAGTTACTTTATGTACATGGAAATAAATTCTATAGTAGCCCGGAAAATCCACGGTGGCATGATTAACATCCATGTCTCTAAAGTTGGATGAGGGGTAGTGAAGGTCTATGACGGTGAGACTACGCCTTCATTGATTCTTCATTAATTTCCTAATGCTAGAATGACTAGTCCAACTACAATAGAGAGGATATATCCCGTCCAATGTGTTGTAGGAGTATCACCTACTCCTAAGTGGTAGTGCCAGTACCCTTAGCTTATCACGACACATAAATATTACACGTTGTTTGACTACCAATTGTTCCTTTAGTGGGAATGCACATGCGATGGGATGAGGGGATTGAAAAGTTAATCCCATAACCGAGTCATAATCCCTACCATGTACAATGAGTGAAACCTTACTCCTCTATGTCTCTAAGTCATTTAACTCAATTTACTCCAATGGAGTTCTCCCCTCCCCACTAAACCAAGGTTTCTTTCCCACACCACATTCCTACATTCCGTTTATGTGCCTAGTTATGCTGGTTCCCTCTTTTCTTTCATCTTTTGTTGTTCTTCAATCTCTTGGACCCATGTCTATGTATTAATTGATTTCTCAACATGATTATATGTCAACATGAATTCTAAGGACTATACATATGCCTCTTATATCACACTATCATCCAATAATCGTCCTCTCATTACAAACAAAAAAAGTGTCATGCCACTTCAAATTAATATTGCTATCCATATATATTAATAATCACAAGAGGGATTCATTGGATGAGATGACACATGGAGCATACTCGTCAAAATCGTCAACAACTGGGGCATATACGAGGGTAGTTAAGGCCCATGATCACCACCCTCCTCTCCTGTCCAATCGTGATGCCTAGCTTTCATTTCTGCCAAGGCTTAGTGTGTCGGGTATTAATGGGGACTCGGGTTTGACTCCTTTGCACTTTGAAGATACAACAAATGTTCATTACTCGAGCACTTATCGCTACCAGAGCCATCAACTCCTCCATCCTCCAGCTCTTATCATCCTGCAGGGGATTTTATCTTGGGAATTTGTCTACAGTTCATTGTCTAATTCTGATTTCTTTGCTCTGCGCCTTGACTTTCAGTCCTCCGTCTCTTTCTCGCACCATTGTTGATTCCATTTTCCCTACGCTTTTCTTAGCCATGCCTTACGAGAGAGGTAATTCCTGAAGAGGGCCAAATTATTACAGTCAGTTCGACAGGCACAAATGATCGAGACCAGACTCTCTCACTCTTGTCCCAAGTGGTAGTTTGGACCACTCACCTTCCTCTGATCAGAGTTGGCATGAGGCAACTCAACCAAAGCCCCGTCCATCAAACACAGAGGGTCTCCACAGAGGGTGTTCGATGGAAGAGGAAATTTCTCCCAACTGGGAAGAAATTCCTCCATATTTGTTGATGACCACCTTGGAACAACGAACGACCACTTGCACCACCACCCCTTTGATTTTCCATGAACCAGCCAAGACATGCTCCATCGTGGAAGAGGAAATTCCTCTTCAAGAGGATCACTCTTGGAAGAATTTTGTTGTTACTATGGAAGAGGACCCTACTATAGATTTTTCTGTTGCTAAGGATTTTTTCGCCGCTACTATGGAAGAGGACCCTGGAATAAACTGGGACGAATTCTCGAATGACGTTGAAGAACATGCTCACCCAACTCCCAACTCTTGTAGGCTCACAAAAGACCACCTAGTCTTGATCTTCAAGATGCACAAGGATTTGGAAGAGATACAACACAATCAACACACCCTCAGCAAGTTCTTGGATATCCTGTAAGATTCTGTGTCAACCAAGCCTATGAAAAGTTGATGCCCGACCGAGTTCACCTCATGTCTAGTCCTCTTACATGTTTTTTCTCTAGTCTTAGTGTTAAGTCTTTTGTGCATCACATACTCTGGTTCTGGTTCACTAGCTGGCCAGGGCACTAATTCCAATGCATGTTCTGGTTTCCAGACTTGCGGAAGAAGAGGTGGCAAGTCCCCATGTTTTTGCGAGATACTTTTTATTTACAAAAATAAAAATAAAAAATAATCTCGAGAGGGATCCGATTTACATAACGATGTCATGGCCTAGTAATAGATTTCAAACACAATATAAATATCAACCTTTGTCATCCCATCTTATGAAAAAGAGAGATTTAAACTTAGCTACATCACAAACTGAGCCTGATCCCACTGCAACAATTGAATACTATCTAGCTCTGTCCAATGAGATAACACAAGTAATAGTTAAAAACTTCGATAACATAAGTCCCAGTTTTGGTCATTTTCTTTCAATACATTATGTAGGATCACATTCATCATATACATCACCTAATTCAACTTTAATCCAACCACATAAATGTCGACCAGATGTGTAATGTGTTTAAAAAACCTAAACTTCCAATCACTCCATATCACCCTTATATACAGTAATAGTTAAAAACTTCCATAACATAAGTCCCAATTTTAGTCATTTGCATTTAATACATTATGTAGGATCACATTTTCCATATACATCACCTAATTCAACTTTACTCCAACCACATAAATGCCGACCACATGTGTAATGTGTTAAAAAAACCTAAACTTCCAATCACTCCATATCACCCTCATATACAACAACTATGCTACCATGATAACTAGTAAATTGTTAATAGAGGCTATATCATAACCCCATTTTTGTGACATATTTCAGGTGCAAGTCCATTTTCCCTTTTGTGGTAGATCCATCTTTTAATCCATGAACTTGAAATAAGAATGGATCAATGGTATATTCTCCATCCCATGGAGACACCATAATAGCAGCGATAGTCTCTACATTTATGTAGATTTTTTGGTCCGACCAAATACCTCTAAAATGGGTTGGGGGTTGGGTCTTGGATAGTGGTAGTGTTACACACATGATATTTTCCCAAATGCGGGACATGTAGCAAGCTAGTTGTATCGGATTTGAAACGAGATTAAATGATGGAAAAATCTTGGCTTGGTCCTCCCTTAGCGAGAGAAAAGAGGAATAAAGTATAGTTGCAGACATCATAATAAACCAGAAACACCTACTCTACATAACCTCTTAGATGTTCCCCTGTACTCACATGGACCAATGCGTAAAGTCTGTTATCCATGTAGATCATGTTCTGCACCTCTAGAATGAGGGCCTTCTCCCCTCTCATCTTGTTCCTCTAGGTCTACCTATCTAACCTAAATCTCTAACAAATCATATCTAGATCTGGCCATCAATGCAGAACAAAGCATTAAAGTTGCTTATTGGACCATAAATGAGATGTGATTAGTTTGGGTGTGACTTATGTAGCATTAAAATTATGTTCTAGGAGCATTTACCTCTATCACATTTAATGATGACAAAACTAGACTCTTATATCAAATGAAATTCCCCCAAATATAGTTTTTCAATTGAGATATTTCCCTCCCTCCTACATAGACATGATCCTACGCAGAAACACCCCCTAAGCTATGGTCTATTAGCTCGATTGTTTCCTTCGTTTCGGTGCCACGCATTCCATCCCATTTGCAATTTCCAAGACCATAGTGCTTTTATCTATTGGAGTACTTTTATGTTTGCATAGCTATGGATCTANGGTGATAAACAACAAAAACTAAAAGTGAATTGAAATTGTTGAAATTGACTTTTATAAATGGAATTAGTAGAAATCAATGTTGAAATTGAGTTCTATGATATACTAATTGCCCCCAAAGTTCTCGGCGTGGTTATGTAAGGGTTTGGACCGAACTTCAAGCCCCCAAAGTGCTCGGCATGGTTAAGGGTTTGGACCGAACTTCAAGCATGCCTCATTCATCCATAGTTTTTAAACTATCCATCTAGTTGGATAGAATTTTACTATGCCTTCTTTAGTTATGTGCACAATGTTATATCCAACCTATCTTGTAACTGTTGTGTTTATGACATCTATGTGACTATGGCTATGGATAGACGTGATATCAAATAATCTAGTGGCATGAATTCCTCCATGCCATATACCAAATTAAGTTGTGTTTTTTTCATTAATATGTTGTATGTAGTCCTATAAACTTATAGGATGATAGGATTTATTTAGCATGTAGTATTATAAGCCAAATCAAGTTGTGAATTCTTCATTAATATCTTGCTTGTAGTCCTATAAGCTTATATAATGATAGGATTTATTACTCATGTAGTATTATAAGCTTATATAATTATAGGATTCAATCATTATTATAATCAGTTTTTCAAAATTTTATTAATCGGTTTTTCAAAATTCTATTACTACAATAGGCAAACCAAGTCTTTTAATCAAAGTTTTAAACTTTTCATAGCATTTTCTAACTAGCATTTAGGTTTTGTGGTGAGTTTTAAGTTTGAGACCTTATTTGGCCTCATATCTAAATAAGAAATTGGCTTCATTCCACTTCAAAACTTGGGAAATGAGAGATCTTAGTGAACAATTCAAAACTTGAGAAATGAGAGATCTTAGTGAACAAGATATGGTGGAAGCAAAAAGAATTAATGCTAAGTTTCAACTTAGCATTAATTCTAGACACTAAATACTAAATACTTAATGTTTGGATATGCATGTAATCATAGTCCATGAGTGGGCTTTGTTGTTTGTGTGAGCTGCCAACTGCCTCCAATTTTCCATTGCCAGAGTTGCCAACTGCCCTCTACTTGCCAGTTTCCGTCCACCGCCCTCCACTTAACAACTTCCCTTCACTTACGCTTGGTAAGTGGCATGTAGGTTGTTGCCATCACTATAGGCTGATTATACCTAAGACATGCGAACAATATGTCCACTTCAATATGCAACAATATGTATATGTAAGAATATGTGTGGGCCTTTGTCTTCTACCTCCAAACAATATCTAGAGATTCACATTCTAGTTGAAGGAATGACTATCACCACGAACACGCCAAAAGCTAAAGGTTGGACGGAGCATCGTTGCACTCCCATATTCAAAGAAAGAATGGGGAGCTGGAAGAACTTTGCTTCCTTTGTCTTCTACCTCCAAAACAGTATCTAGAGATTCGCATTCTAGTTGAAGGAATGATTGTCACCACGAACACGCCAAAAGCTAAAGGTTGGACGCAGCATCGTTCCACTCCCATATTCAAAGAAAGAATGGGGAGCTGGAAGAACTTTTGTTCAAACACATTGGCATCCAACAAGAGACGGAATCATACCTTAAGAGCTATAAGGTATATAAAGAAATAAATAAGATATATAAAGAAAGAATGGGGAGCTGGAAGAACTTTGTTTCAAGCACATTGTTATCCAACAAGATAGGTAATCAAACTGTACCAATTATAAGAGATATAAAGAAAGAAATAAGGTATATAAAGAAAGAGACATATTTTTTTTATGTGTAATTATCATTGACTATAAATTTTTTCCCTATGACAAAAAATTTTACACCCTACTTACCTCATTTTTCTCTTTCTTATTCCCCTCTTGCAAGCAAAACTTATCAAATTGCCAAATCGACCTGAGGGAGCTGGAGATAGTTGATCAACATCCACATAAAAGAGAGTCCTTTGAGTAGGGTGGGCTTCTTACGTTCCATTTGTTCCGGAGAGGCTGGTCTTCTTAAGCACCGAAGCCGTTGTGAGCAACCTCTGGCATCCAACGCAAACAAACATATGTGATCCAACGTGAGAAAACTAATGTTGTTTACTGGTCGTGTGCCTCAACGAGCCCTTCTCTCGCGTGCCCAATACTAGCCTTGCGTCTGGATTCCATGACCAGGGTTGTGCCACACTCCTGTGCAACTAATAAAACTTTCGATTATACAGTACTTGGAAACAAAATGTTAAACCCTAAGCAATAAAATGGTTATGCAACTAATAAAGATTTGTATTATACGGTTCTTGGAAACAAAATGTTAAACCCTAAGCAACAAAATGTTAAACCCTAGGAAAAATGTTAAGTATATGTTTCCATCCGAGGCATAAACACAATTATCCCCCGTCATTCCCAACACAAACGAAAACCATTTTCATTACAGCGTGCTCAAAATATCTTGGTCGATTGATCACATGATCCATTTATTATATAACGACAAAATCCTTCCTATTAGGCTAACCTAACTGATTAGAGAATGCCCTACCGGCTATAGTGAGTCAGTTTGAGCATATTCAATTGAACGAGAGCCAAGAGATCGATACACAACTTTAGATCCTCCGAGTCGAAAGCTAGTAGCATAGATTTCCCAACAACACCTCTCTGATTCTGTTGGGCCAATTGAAGCACCACCAACACCAGTACCAGCACCAACGCCATTAGTTTACCCCTGCTTGTGCTTGCACCACATTTTTAGTCATGCATTGTTGCACCGGACTTTGTGAAGCATCAAATCCATCATCTGAACCTAGGAATTCAGATCCGCTCACTCCTTCGACCTTCAAATAGGACAGCAATTTGAGCAAATGAACATCACCAAGTAAGGCGAACAACGAACACACCAACAAGGAAAGTAAACAAACCCGGTATTGTACCAAAAGAGATTCCAGATGGAAAATTATTTAGTTTACTCTTCCCTACTCCAACATTACCTTAGCAACAACATGTGCAAATGCATGTGGATTCATTTGAGACAGATGTGGCCCTGTCTAAGACATACATAGACTGCAAGGCATGCTTTTAGTGGGTTGTTGCGGAAAACAATGCGTCTTGCTGCAAGTAGTGGCCATGCACAGAGTGAGGTTTACCTTTCCCAGGTACATGCCATGTATAAGCGTAGAGGTGTAATCCAGAAAGACCAAATATCCCACTATGAGAATTATAAGTTGATCAGGAGGCGAAGAAGTTGGCCTTGTCATGTTGTAGAATCTCCTGGTCTTTATTGGCACCGCCATAACGGGTAACTTTCACAAAACAGAAGTACTTTTTTATGCTTATTCTTTATTTTTCAACAAACTGTCTATGCTTTTCTTTGACAATCTCTTCAGGAATTTATTCAAACTTCTGGAGCCGGATTGTTCGATCTTGAGCAAGATTTCGAAGGTTGACATTGATTACAACTAATCGAATTTGTGGGTTGTCAAATTTGCGATGTGTTGTGCGAACACAGTAGACTGCTTTGAAGCGCACCAACTTGCCAACTGTTTTAATGTGAATATATGAATTTTCTGTACACCTTCGAAATATTATGATTGGGTGTACTGTTGGTTTGGCATAGGTAGAACTGTGTAATTTATTTCTTGATTTTATTTTAAAAAGAAATCATATGCTTCCCCACTTTGACATTCATCGCCAACTTAATTTGGGTTATATAAAGTCCAGCTACAAAGTCAACCAACCATTAACTTTATCGCTGATCCATAACCCAAATCAACAGTCTAACTTAAAAGACGCCGTTAAAATAATTGACTCGAAAACAGTATGTAGTCTCAACAATAAAATTTTCAAAGTATTAAAGTAGTTGAGTCGCAAACATTGAATAGCAGTAGTCAATACTTTGACATTCACTCACAGCGACCAGAAGGAACTAACATTGGACTTCACTTTGATTCTCCCACATTCGAGTATGATAATAACATGAGAGAGTTTGAGTTTTTATGTCGATAGGAACATTAACACAGAACTCCGACTTTGTCATATGCTTTGAAAAACACCATAGAAAATCTCATATTTTATTAATCATTAATTAATTAAAAGAAAGATAAAGATATTCATGGTTTGGTGTATGAAATATCTAAAATGGAAATGAATTTGTGTTGATGTATGGTTATAATGTTTTTCATTTTTTTAATACCAACAAGGTTTTGGTTCCAAGAAAGAGATTGAGATTGTGGTAAATATTTTTTTACAATGTGGAGGTATTAATAGAAAAACTTAATAATTTTACCCTAAATTCATTTTAAATTACAAGTTTAAATTTTTTTAGTTAAAATGAATATATTTGGCTATAATAAAGAGATTCTTGTAAATATTTTTTTATAATTTAATTTTATTCTAAATTCATTTTAAACTACAAATTTATTTATTTGTTTAGTTAAAATGATGAATATATAAAAAGAATGAATATTTTTCTAAAAAAATTGTTTTGTAGCACACTTGTGCTCTTTTATTTAATATTCACATGTGTCTAAATTTTAGTGGCTAAATTTAGCCCATGGCCTAATTTTCCATGTTTTTTTTCCAAAAAACAATTAGCCAATTTTTTTATTGTCTAAAAGAGATTAGCCCAAATTATATGGAATAAAATTACTTTGCCTTAAAAATAACTAGAAACTGTATAAAATTACATCTATGTTACCATGTGCACCAAAAGGAAGAGAAATTTTGATTATTAGAGGTGATATGTAGACACCATTATTTGTAACTAAGGAGTGGTGTGTATATTATATTTAAAGGATTGGTGCAGAGATTATATGTAAAACACATGTGAGAATTGTAATCATGAATTGGTGCATATATTATATGTAAACTTAAATTATAGAAACACTCACAAGTGTGAGCCTAAGATCACACTCTCTATCTTTCATTGATTAGAAATCCATTACATAGCTTCTTCATTGGCTTGTTGCTCCAAATATATTTCATCTTGACTATGTTTTGTTTAAGTGTCATCTTGGCTTTGTTCTTCTTCATTTTTGATATCGTTATTTGTCAAGTTGTTGGAAACATTTGTCTTGAATTCCTGAAAATTCTTCCAACTTCTCATAAGTGGGTTGACGTCCTTTCTCAATACAATCATCAATGTCGTGCTCAGTGGACTATTGCAACATCAATTCATAATACTTGATTTCTTCTGAGCTCCGAACCATAAAAATTGACTCAATATTTTCTTTGTCAATTTCTTCATGTTCTTCCATATTTTCTTCACAATCTATCACTTCTGAAAATGAACTATTGTCTTGTAAACCTCTACACTCAATAACATTTTATGATCATATGAAAAATTATAGGAAGAACCATAGTGGTTATTTTCATTTTTCTCTTATAAGAGAGCTATCCTTTCTTCATCCTTCTTCCTTATGTATGATGTTGCATAATAATTTTCACTTTGGCTTCAACTTCTATCACAACTCGTTGTTTCGTGTCTTCAACCTCTTTACCATGCTCTATCACTATAAAAGGGTTGTCTTTCACTTGTTTTGTGTATGCAAATGAGCTTCTCTTCTCACCAAAAAATAGCTCATCAATAAGATGTTACTCATGCAACAGATTTGACCACTCTTCATGAGATGAATATTTTTCATCAAATTTGACTTCATATGTCTTTGTTTCAAAGACAATTTTTTCCATTTGGCTTTCATTCTCATGGGTTATTTTACACTTGTCTTCATGAGCTTTAGCACATTCCAGTTCATCACCAATTTTTGTTGTTGAATTTATGAAATCACTACATACTCCATCATTGGCAGTTTCTTCATTATCACACGCTCCTTCATTGGAAAGTACATACACACTTTCTTCATCAATCATTACAGTTTCAATGCTACAATTTCCAATCTCTATTCAATTAGAAATATTTCAACACAATCATCATTTTCAACAACAATATCTTCATAAACTTCATCTTTCTCATTCCACTTCATACTATACTGCATTTCAAGAATATCTCAAAATATGTGTGCATTGTATACTTCACCAAATTCACCCAAAATACTAGATAAGATGTTTTCGTCAAGTGATGAGATAATAAGTTGTAATTCTATTAAACCTCATGTCTTATCATAGAAATTTATACGACCTTCATGACCATAATGAGATAAATATATTAACCATAGTAATTTTTCATTTCATTTGCCCAAAGTTCATATTCATAATTTATACCTCAGAAGAATGGCAAACTTGACATCACTATTTCTTATATTTCATCAAATTCTCCATTGATTGGGTCAAGTTATGCATTCTGCATTCTAAAAAAATAGGCAGCACCATCTTTCTTTGGTGATTCGTTTGTGGCCACTTTCCATAGAAAATTGTTGGAGAACAACAACAATGTGTCACGTGGCACGTGCAATCCTGGGTAGCGAATTCTCTCTTCTGGCAATGACACTCTGCTCCAACAATGATAGAATGGTGGCTTCAACACTTAGCACTCTACTACATGAAAAACGACAACAATATATTAATACACAAACAAATCAACTACCTTCACACCTGGTAGTCAGTCTTAGATGGCGACTTGCAATGATTTGCAACTCCACAAGGAAATTTGCACGAGAAACAATTTGAATGTCTTGCACGGCTACACCAAATTCCCAATGCTCAGTGGAAGCAAAAACTCAGAATATTCACCACAGTCACCTCCTTGAAGAATTTGGCTCTCACCCAAATTAAAATTGTAGACAACAATTTTTCTATAGAGGTCGCCTCTTTCCAATCATCAAATTTGGGTCTCACGCTCCACAAAGCTCTATAGTGGCAATGGATGGCTCATTGACACAATATAAATTATTCTTCTTCCACAAAACACACACATAAATCTTCACCCCATACCCACCAGTCAAAGAATCTCTAGAAGACTTGCGCAACAAGTCGTGCTCGTTTCTTCCACCACGCAGGCTTCCATCTCTTTCACATGAGTTGCACGAAGAAAAAAAATTATGCATGGACGATGAACAAGAACATCGGATATTTTCAACAAGAAAGAGTCTTTGCAACGATTTACACCAATTCACAGCTCGAGCGATGACCACAACATACTACTAGACATGAAATTACCCATAGGATTAACATAGCAGGAGGTTTAACACAACATTTTATATCCACTCACACGAGCCCACAACTCTCCAACATAACAATGCAACTTCTTTAGAGACACCTCCACACATAACAACAATAAACATAGGCTCTTAATCCTCCATGTAGGCTACAAAGACAATGTTTCTTTAGTCCACTCAATGATATCTCCACTAGATATAGACCTGTGATATCTCCTTCATCTTCTTCATGTGAGCGGCTCACTTCACGCCTCTTTCCTATGCATTTCTACACAACAACAAAAGTGTGGCTCCTCACAAAATTCTAGATCCTCCCATGAGGGAATTAGATCTAGATAGTTGTATAACAACAAACTAACTTTAGAACAGACTCCTATAATATAGGATCTCAAACCACTCTCATACCAAATTTATGAAAGAACTAACAAATCAATAACCTATTTCTGACAACATTCTATTTTTTCCATTATTTCTCCAACATGTAAAACAACTATGCTCATTGTAATCATGGACACCGTAAACAACATTCTATTTTTTCCATTATTTCTCCAACATGTAAAACAACTATGCTCATTGTAATCATGTACACCGTAAAATTTTGAAACCATAATTATAATCAATCATAATTGTAGTTAAAAGAAACAATGTTTTTCATAATTTCTAATACCTGTGCTTTGTTATAATTAATATGCATTATCATGAAAACACATTGTTGTCTATTTTATGACATGCACCATTTAGTGAGTTCAAAAAAATACACTGCACCAATATGTATATATTTTATATAATATTTTTTTTTTCAAAATTTATATTAATCATCTCAAAAACAAATATTTTCTACAATGATATTGTTTTAATATCTTAGTTATTGTGTTTTCATATAATGATTACACATCTATTATTTGTAACAATGTAAAAAATCCATAGATTAATTAATTAACAACACAATATTTTACAATAGTTGATAATGAAATAAAATAAGAAACTCATTTTATTATATATCAATAAAATAACCATCATCATACAAAATTGAACAACATAAAGGTGTACAATAATCAAAATGCAACCAATATGTAATTGTTGTATTTATTGGTAACATATGTTGTTGAGACATTAATTAAGTAGAGTATATTAAACGAAATCAGTGATTTTCATAGACAAATATTCCAAGACATACAACTTGCAGTAACATTTAATTATATTGGTTGTCATTCATCACTTAAATTGATGTGATCGCTCGAGATGCTTGCAAGACCCATTTCTTCATCACTTGTTTGTGATATTGTAGATTAGTTATTTAAACTAATATTTTATTGATAGACTTGTTTTTTTATGTTCCTCATGTTCATGTTCCATCTACAAACAAACAAATAAAGTCTAATAAGTAAACCTACATTTATGTAGTAGAATATGCATCATTGTATATAAAAAAAAAACGTACCATAGAAACGATTGATTCATAAACAATTCACATACTTTCAAAGTCATGCTACATGTTGTGTCTCAAAATCTCCTCAAAATCTCTTATGTTAACTGCAATCCATATTTTGTTTCTAGCATGTTTAATACAAACAAAAGTTGATATAATTAATACAAAGGTTTTTCATTATTCCATTAATTATAAAACAATTAAATTTAAACAACATAGCTACTTACAAATTGTTTAATAAAACCTTTATACTTCAACATCTACTCACAACCCTCACTTAATCCAATATTGATCAATTTTTCAATTGGTTATTCTTTGTATATCATCACCTATTAGAGAACATCCATGGATGAGTCTAAATTAATCATTTAAATATAAATATCATAACAAATATGAAATCTTAAGTAATGTGAAAAGCATGTGTACTCAAAAACTTTATGATCAACCATTTTCTTTCTTGTCGTCATGTCTTATGTGTTGAATGCATTCCATTTAATTTCCTGGGCAAGTCGGAAGGTGAACTCCCTAAGGAGGAGAGAACACACCTCAATGCAGGCCAGCATGGTGCTACCAAAAAGTCACACCTCCTTCTAGATGCAACACACTTTACCACAAAGGTCATATGGGGTGCATCTCTTACTAGAAGGTTGGGCACAAGTCTCGAGGACCAAGAACTGGTCAACTAAGATAGTTATTAGGGTTTGGGACCTTTTATAGTTGTTGGTTAGTTAGCATTGGTACACTTTTGATCAAAACCATTGTATGTTTATCCTATTTTATATAAAGGCTACCTATTCTACTATATAAAATGACGCGTTCCTTTACTTGCTCATATCATGCATTGGTTTTGTCTCTCTTTAAATATTTTTTAGGGCTTTCTTTGCAGTATTGCATATCAATGGTATCATAGCAGTGGTCCAAGGTGCTTCTTATCCACTAGTCAGATATTTAAGTGGTAGATCCATGCAAACCCAGATCCCTTCTTGGGATGCGCTAGGGGTGGCATTTTTTCTAGAGGTAAGGGATGCGGTAGGGTTTATTTTCACCCTCCTTTCTCTCTCCAAAGAGGTGCGCGAGGGAAACCCCCTCCTCCTCTCAACTCAGGAAATTTTTCATAGCTACGCTAGGGAAACCCCCTCCTCCTCTTAGTTATGTCTCACTTTTAAGAGGTGTACTAGGGAAACTACCTCCTCCGCTCCACTCAGTTTACATTCCAAATGTGCGCTAGGGTTTTTCCCCTCCTCCTCTCTATAGATCAGTGGCATATCCTTTAGATTCGGATAGGGGAAAGATTATTTTATGAAGATCATGCCTCCAAGAAGGGACACTTTAGAGGATGATGCATCTTTTATCAACTCTTCTCCTATCCAAGAGTTTTCTTTAGCTCTTCATGAGATTATTAAATTGTAGTGTTAGAGTCCATCTCCTTTGCAACTGGATGCACGCTTCCAAATTCCAACATTCTTTGGCAAGATCAGTGTGGACATTCTGGATTCCTGGATTCAAGGTCTCTTTACATAATTCATCACTCATCGCGACATATCTAACGAGGAGAAGCTTCAAATTTCTAGCTTACAAATGCAAGGTGTTGCCCAGGCTTGGTGAGATACTCTACCCATTGGAACCCATCTTATTGTTGATTTTCATGCATGTTCCTCATCTTCTACTCCTCCTATAGGCACTTGGGAAGCACTCTATCAAGTGTGTTGTAGAATATTTTATCCTCTTGACTACCATTAGAATCTTCTAGCTCGTTGGTTGTAGCTCTACCAATTTTCAATCTAGTCTATGCAACAATACAATGAAATATTCACCTTGCTTTCCATCCATCTTGATATTCACGACTCCAAAGAGGTACTCATAGTAAATTTTAATTCTTGTTTTTTGATTTTTTTATGCAGGGTGGTGGATATTTTTTAGAATAGGTCTTTAGATAAGGCTTTCTCACGTGCTCTATGAGTTGAGCATAAGATACCCCCCGCTTGAAATACCCTTAGTCTCTTTCTAAGTCAACCTCCACACCCTCCTCTCCAAAGTCTCCCTCTTCTCCTAATTATACTAAACGGTGCACATTCCATAAGTCTTCTTTCCATAACAACATCACTTATCATGTGTTACAAAATATTTCTAATACCAAAAATCCTTTTGTCAATACTCCCAAGACCTCATGTTCATCACCCCTTCCTTCTGAGCCAATCTCTTTAGACAATCCCATGGCTGCAGAACCGTCTTTTCTTTTGATGGCTACTCTTTTTAATGCTACCTCAGTTTCCCCTCTCTTCACCCACAGTTTCCATATCGATCGATCCCTTGCTACGCTCATTATTCATAATGGCATCCAAAATAATTTAGTAGCTGAAGATTTGGTGAACTGATTAAACCTGCCCACCACTCCTCATCCCTCTCCTTATAAATTAGGGTGGGTTCATAATCATGAACCTTGTCTCAGGGTCACAGAACGATGTATTGTCACCTTTACCATTGGACTTGTCTATGATTCTGTCATTTGTGCTGTGTCTTTGTTGGATTGTGCAGATCTTCTTTTGGGAATCCCATACCAGGAACAACGTGATTCCATATATCATGCTTTCACCCATGAGTATCACCTCAAATAGGATGGTCGAACTTATGTTCTTACCTCCTCATCACTGAAATTTCCTCCTCTACTCGTTGTCCAAGCTGTCATCCATCAAGTAAGCCTCAATAAATCACTCTCCTGAGTCCTTATGTTTTGTGTTCCATATTAAACCATATCACACACTGAGTCCATTTCACATGATCTTTTTGTTGTTCTCTCTGAATTGTCATGTGATTTCTCCTCCGGAAGGCCTTCCACATCAGTGCCCTATTGAGGATTCTATCAACCTCATTTGTGGTGCTTCTCTTCCTAATGCCCCTTCATATTTTTTTTAGCTCCTCGTGAGGTTGAGAAAATTGAATGCCAACTCCAACAACTTCTTAATTTCGACGATATCCAACCAATTTGGTCTCCTTGTGCCTCCCCCGCCTTCATTATTCCCAAAAAGGAGAGTGATGAGTGGTGTTTAGTCACTGATTATCGGGATATCGACAAGATTACTTTCAAAAATTAGTATCCTCTCACTCATATGGAAGACTTGTTTGATCAACTCAAAGGGGCAAAGTATTTTACAAAGACGATGTGCAATCACCATTACTTTCAAAAATTAGTATCCTCTCACTCCTATGGAAGACTTGTTTGATCAACTCAAAGGGGCAAAGTATTTTACAAAGACGATGTGCAATCACCAAGTGCGCATGGCTGCTATCGACCCTTGGAAAACAACTTTTAAAAGTAGATTTGGGCTCTATGAATGGATGGTGATGCCTTTTTGCTTCACCAATGCCCCTGCCACATTCAAGAGGCACATCAATTATATATTGCGTGCTTTGTTGGGAAAACTTAGCCCTATTCATATTGGGTGCTAATAGATACTTGTAATTTTGAAGAGTGGAGAAACTATATCATTAGCATGCAATACATTAGCATGCAATATATCATTGATAAGCATTCCCATTCACCCAAATACGAATGACTATTTGCAACTAGTGGAGAAAATTTAGTAGTAGTCTAAACGTTCTAAATTTTGGTCATTTTCGGGCAACTTTTTTCCGTTTGATTTTGCCTGAATCTGGTGATTAATGGTTGGATTTGCAGATTTGAATGGCTAAGTTTGTATAACCCGAGTGCTAAATTTGTACAATCTGAGTGCCGTAGGGATTTTTCAGCATGGTGAATCCATTTATACATTCATAAATGCAATTTAAACAACAATAAATAGCGATTTTATCCAAATTTACATGGCCGAATTCTGGCAAAAAAAACCCAAAACATAGAACATTTAGCCAACGCAGTTTAGTTCTTAGCCAGCCATTCGTGTTCGTTCATCAATTTTTTTGTTGTTGTTTGAACTTAAGAGAAGGTTGGCATTGATTAAAACTAATCGAATTTGTGGGTTGTCAAATTTGTGTGCCAAGACGTGGACTGCTTTGAAGTACACCAACTTGCCAATGGTTTTAATATGAAAATAACGAGGACTTAATACGAATGGCTGGCTAAGTACTGAACTTCAGGAATTAGACTCAGTCATGAATTTAAGGGATCGGTCAAGTCTAACGAAA
>ML791715.1:314752-325441 GCA_009831015.1 Picea engelmannii | reverse complement strand
CGTGGACTGCTTTGAAGTACACCAACTTGCCAATGGTTTTAATATGAAAATAACGAGGACTTAATACGAATGGCTGGCTAAGTACTGAACTTCAGGAATTAGACTCAGTCATGAATTTAAGGGATCGGTCAAGTCTAACGAAACATGGGAGGAAAGTTATGGAGGTGGGTATATTAAAATAGTTGCTAAGTTGGTGCGCTTCAAATAAGTCTACAGTCTTCGCACGAGGGATAGCAAATTTGACAACCCACAAATCCGATTAGTTGTAATCAATGTCAACCTTCGCAGCAATCAAAAAAATTGATGAAAGAATACAGAAGGTTGGCTAAGTACTGAACTTCAGGAATTAGACTAAGTCATGAATTTAAGGGATCGGTCAAGTCTAACGAAACTTTTGAGGAAAGTTTCCAGGCTTTTGCGTGGTTTGATTTTTCAGCAGCGGTTGCTTATGCTTATTCAACCTCCTCTTTCCCTTGCCATTGTGTATATAAATACATTGCCCCGCCCATTGCATTATATATGCCTCCTAATTTCATTCAACTTCAACTGATAACGTTGAGGATTACTTCTGATAAGTGAGCCAGATTTCAGGGAATTACATTTGTTCGTTTCTTGTATTCCTCTTGTATTCCTGGTGCGATTTGGAGCTTTATTGTTCTGTATTGAATAACAGATAAACCTATTAGACTCTTCATTACATTACATTTCATTGACCGATTGATGTGAGAGGCAACTGCAGTAAAATTATTAACACTTGGAATATTATTATCGAAGACGGGCCATGAAGACTGGAAGTTTGTTTCTGTTCTTCTGCGTTTCAATAACGGTAATATTATTGAAGGAAGGTGCAGTCGACGCAGGTAGAGTCCTGAAAAAGAGGAATATTGTAACATGCCAAGCTGACAAAAATCCGTGTGACCATCACAATTTTCTTAATGGTGATCATAAAGTGGAAGGCATATTGAAGAATAAACTTCCTTCCGGTCCAAGTCCGGGAGTGGGTCACAAATACATCGACTCCTTGAGCCCTGTGAACACGAAGACAAGTAATGCAGCCAATACATTGAAGATTAACAAACTTCCTTCTGGTCCAAGTGGAGGAGTAGGCCACAAATACATCAATGCTGCTGGGTCCTTGAAGCCATCAATAATACCTGCACAAACATTAATTAATACCTTCAACAAACTTCCATCAGGTCCGAGTGGGGGAGTAGGTCACAACAATAACGATTGATGATTGATGCCCAGTAAAGATAAAAATGTTGGTTATGGATTTGCTGAAATAAAGACAAAAAAGTCCATGGATTTGGTGTTGAAATAAAGACAAAAAAGATCCATTGTGTATTATGGACCATAGTCTCTATTGAATAGTAAATGTTAAGATTAGTCAGAACAATGGAGTTAGATTTCAGGTAGAAAATAGAAGGTCGACATTTTTTTCATTTTTCAACCCATGATGCGAGAGAATTAATAAACACGATATTTCATTATGAAAATTTAAGCATTCTGATCTACTCATACGATTCAAATCATGGCCATTATATAGGTGGCATCAGCCGCAGATCCCTTAAAGTTCTTAAAGGGAAAGAAAATCTAGTTGCTCAGAAGGTTGGATTAGTGAGAAGTTTTTAAAGAGAAAGAAAATCTAGTTGCTGTGAAGGTTGGATTAGTTTGAGCTTGTTTTACATTATTTATTTATTTAGCTGATAAACTAGCATAACAAATTATATTAATGTAAATATATTTAATTTTTTATTTATAAATAAGGATTAATTTTCATTAAGATAAAATTAAGATAGAATTGGTCTATCAAACCTTAAAAATATATTCATTTTAATTTTATAATTAGTAATAACCACTTTTATGTAAAAAGTGGTTGATATATGTCGATTGGCACTATTTTCCACCTTTTTCAATAAATGGAGCCGACGGACGTATATCAACCACCTTTTACATAAAAGTGATTATTGCTAGTTGACGAAGCTGAAATAACATTAATGCATTAAATTTAAATACATTAATGTATTAAATACAATAATTTATTAAATACATTAATACATTAGTAAAGCATTATTAATGCATTAATACATTTAATACATTAATACATTAATACATTTAATATTAATACATTTAGTAAAGCATTATTAATACATTAAATACATTTAATACATTAATGTATTAAAAACATTAATGTATTAAATACATTAATACATTAATTTGGCGTATATCAACCACTTTTTACATTAATATATTTAATACATTAATTTATTAAATACATTAATGTATTAAATACATTAATATATTAAATACATTAATACATTTAGTAAAGCATTATTAAAATACATTAATGTAATAATAACCTAATAATAAATTAATAAATACATTGTTAATGTAATAATACATTAATAAATACATTATTAAAGTAGTAATACCTTAATAAACACATTAATAAACTAATAATACATTAATAATACATTATTAAAATGTGTATACATTTATTAAAAATGATGGTGGTTTATAATGGCTAACAACGACGGGGATATTGCGACGATGCGAGTATGTTCAACACATTGCGACAACATAATGTTTAAGTAAAAAGTGGGTATGTGATCAACATAAATATCATATTTCCATCGTCAACTAAGGTCAACCATAGTTATTCTCATCACTTTGCGAGAATATGGTTATGTTTGTCACATTAACACATTATTAATATATTAATAAATAGATACATTGACACATTATTAATATATTAATAAATAAATACATTAACACGTTATTAATATATTAACACATAAATACATTAACACATTATTAATATATTAATAAATAAATACATTAACATATTATTCATATATTAACACATTATGTAATATATTAATAAATAAATAAATTAACACATTACTAAATATATTAATTAATTAATACATTATTAATTTATATACTGAAAAAGTATAACACACTAATAAAGACAACAACAATAATAATAAATTAGTAATACATTAGGCTTGACTCCTTCTGGACATGACCAAGGATCTATATAGGGCCACATTCTCCCCTAACAACATGCTTCGGGCGGAGCAGAGGAATTATGGAATATAGCAGCTCGAGAGGAAGTTCGAGCCCCTTCGTTCAGCATCAATGGCTCTTATCTCACCTTCATCCTTTATCAATGGGAGTTGCTCTTTCGCCCGATGGATGTTCCTCACTATTTGAAACATGGTTCATCAAGTGAATGGTAGATCTATTCGTTTGTAGACTGGTCCGATAAAGCGAGTACCAATCTCGTTGTTCAATCAGTCCTAATCCTATAGTGTTTAAGTTTAGTTGTTCCCCTCTAATGACTTTAGATCTCTGGATATTCGACTGGCCACTTCATCATGATCTCAACGATCTCATTTCCACTTTCGAGGAAATGTATTTAGTAAAGCATTATTTAAATATTAATACATTAATAATATAATATTACAATGTATTAGTTTATAAATTAAAGTATTAATACATTAATGTATAATGTGATTAATACATTGTTAAAGTAATAATACATTAATAAATACATTATTAAAGTTATAATACCTTAATAAACACATTAATAAGATAATAATACATTTTAAAAGTAATAATACATTAATAAATACATTATTAAAGTAGTAATACCTTAATAAATACATTAATAAACTAATAATAGATTATTAAAGTATCTATACTTTTATTGAAAATGATCGTGGTTTACAATGGCTAACCATGATTATAGTTTCTTATGGTCATAACTATAATTATTGGATATTTGCATCCCATTGTGACGATGATACTATGCTCATGACAAAGCCACGACGAGAATATGTTCATCACATTGTGACAATATGGTTACTTTTGTCACCGTAGGACGAAAGGGCTAAGTTCATCACATTGGGATGACAGGATATTTGCGTCACATTATGTGACACAAATATTTGCATTGCATTGTGACAATGGGGCTATGTTGACAACATTGTGACGAAAAGATATAGTTTGTCGCATTTTGATGACGATGAGGATATTGCAACGAGGGGGCTATGTTCATTACATTTTGACAACAAGATATATAAGCAAAAGGTGGCTATGTGATGAACTTAAATGTTGTATGTTCATCACACTATAATGAAATGACATTGATTTTGACAACATAGCTATGATCATGAGATTGTGATGACAAGACATTGCTTGTCACATTATGACGACATAATATTGCATCACATTGTGACGACGACGATATGTTCATAACACTGTGATGAGGAGGCTATGTTCATCACATTGTGACAATATGGTTATGTTGAACAGATTGTGACGATGATATTATGTTCGTGACATTGCAACAGTATGGTTATGTTTGTCACATTGCGACAATATGGTTATGACTAGCGATGGTCATCTATGGAAAACAACTTTCTAAAATGGTTAACCATTTTCAACCATGGTCAATCACAATAAACCACGGTCATGGTAAACCAGCGTCAATCATACTAATGTTTGTCACATTGCAACAATATAGTTATCTTCGTCACATGGTATCTTCGTTCATAATATTGCAATGACAATGTATTGTTTTTCACATATCAACAATGACACAACCATGGTCATCACATTGCGACGATAGGACATTTAAGTAAAAAGTGGCTATGTGATGAACATAAATGTCGTATGCTCATTGTATTTTGTATGGTTTTGTCATGAACATAAATGTCATGTGTTCATCACATTGCAACAATAAGACATTTATTGTGACGATGGGGCTATGTGCATCACATTGCGACGAGAGGACATTGTTCGTCACATTATGACCCAACTTTGTATATTTGCATCGCATTATAATGAACTGATTTTGGCATCACATTGCAACGACGGGGCTATGTACATAACATTGTGATAATACACTATTTTTTGTCAAATATTGATGACGATGGGGATATTGCAACAATGGGACTATATTCATCGCATTGCAATGCCATGACATTTAAGTAAAACGTAGCTATGTGATGAACATAAATGTCATATGTGCATCGTCAACCAAGGTCAACCATAGTTATATTCACCACATTGTCAACCATACTTCAATTACTTTATGACTAAAATCAATTACTTCTTTCATATTAACTGAAAATAAATCAAAATATATGTTTTTTTTTAATTAATGATCATTACTTTATTTAAAGGTGAGTATAAAAAATTTGTGAAACAGTTTGTTAAAAATATAATGACAGCGATTAATATTACATTTACTATATTCATAATAAACATAATTTTTTAATTTTTTTTTAAAGTGAGTATAAATTTGATAATTTATACTTGTTGTAAATAAGTAGATATCAAAACGATATAAAGTTGAGCAACCAATAAAAATTCAAAGGTGCAGAAACCCTTTTTCTCGAAGACGCGGAGCGGTGCATAGAGAAAGTATTGATTAAGAAATACAAGAATTCATGTGACTTCGAAGTAATCCAACCCTAACTATTGAACCATGCCTATATTTTGAATGAAATCTGCACTCGAACCGAACACAATATAAACTACCTAATATACAATTGGTTAGATTGGTCTCCACCTCTAAGAGGCGAGAAGTTTGGAGCACATAAATTTTATCCTCTCGGGGTTCAGATGGATCTTTAGTATATTCTCTGAGCACAAATTCCATTGGTAACATGAAGTTTTTTACATCAAGATAACGCACAAACAAAGAAAACCCTACAGAAAAGAAAACGATAGAGCCATTGATCAACTATCTGTATTTGTTACATATTGCAAAGAGAAATGTAACTCATTTAAATTATATTTTAAACACGGTGCATCTCTATAGTTTCATAGTCTATGATCTTCCTGTCACAAGCCCAAACATATAATGGTGATGAGAAATGTTTTGAATATAAAAGAATGCCTGGCTTTACGAGGATAGCACGTCTGAGAGAATCTTAAACCGACGACCCAATCCACCTATGGTCGAGGAGTACGCGCTAAGTTTATGCAGCTTCTCTGACGAGGAGTACGCGCTAAGTTTATGCAGCTTTCAGTAGATAACTTGTTTTCTGTGAGAGACAACTGGTTTGACTGGTCCTGCTTGCTGCCTCCAAATTTTATGTGGAATTTAAGCCTAGGATTAACATTAGCCTTTCTGGGTTTTTCAATGGTTACCGAAGCAGGTTGTTTCATGGCACTTGTGGATGCTGACCTGGCAACAATTTCATTGGAAGCTACCTCCTTGGCCCGCCTGTTTCCCATTTCCTGCAATAATTGTTTTCTTTTGTAGCTCACTTTTTCTTTTGCCTCCAAGTCTAGGCACGAGTCACATACACTTATTCCGTCTAATTCCAATTGATCAGAGTACAACCTACTACAATATCTACAACTCTCAAGGCTCCATAATGCACATATCATAATTAAAACAACTATAATTTACAGAATATAAGAGGGAATGACTGTATTCGAATGTGAAATTATTGGGACACAGAAACTCACATGTGCCGAAATCGATGGTGGCATCTGTGGCATTTGAACAATCTCCCATTACACGGGAAACGTCCGTCCACACCTCCCATTACTGTGTTCGGTGGTTTACCTGAAAAATCACGTAGGCCATTCAACCACGAAGAATATGAATATAATATATGCATTGGAATGAAAATCCCTGCTGAAATCTAAACGCCAAGAAAAACCATTCACCCGCCAAGAATATGAATACATTAATATATGCATTGAAATAAAAATCCTTATTGAAATCTAAACGCCAAGCTATGTGGGGCATCATGGGCTAAACCACTCCTCTCCCTAGCTCTATTTGGGTAGTGAAAGGGCGGCGTAATACCACATGGAGTTATAATTTACAAAACTGTTAATTGGTAAAAATTAAAACTGACTCAAATTCATAAATGCAAGAGAGTTAATTTTATTAATCTCATTCATTTATTTAAACTTAAGACAAAGAATATGTTAGAATTTTCAATTCTAAGTCATTAGATCAAATATTTTAATTAAAAGTATGATTAATCCATCAATTTTCATAGGGGCACACTTATCGAAGTAATTATATTCATTATTTATTTATTTATAAATTGATAAATTATCAATGTTGCACGGAATCGCTCTCGACATTTTTAACATCTAGTTTCCAAGCTCCCGAAGTTCTGGGAGCTTGGGAATTAGTTGGGAATGTCTCCAATTGGTTGAGAACTCTTTTGAGAACTTGGGAGTTTTTTGGGAACTTCAACATAAAAAAAATGGGAGCTTGGGAAAAAGTGTACTAAAATAATAGCTTTAAATTAGAATTATATTAAATTAAAATGTAAATATATTTATTCCTTTATTACAAATACATAATTTTTTACAAATATTTTCATTATATTTATTCAAAATATCAATATAAAACTAAGACTAAACTACAGGTAAATATTATTTCAAAAATTAGTAAATTAAAAAAACTTAATAATACTCACTTTATAGTTGTGGATATACAATTTTTTTAATGCATTTATGTTTTAGTTCATGCCCAAACTAAACATGAAAGTGGAATAAATCAATACCCTATCCACAACAGTGTAGTTGATATCAACCAACCATATCAATGACTTTTGTTGTATTTTCATATTATAAGAGTAGTTCTATTTTGTTTTTTTCAATAAAAAAAGAATAGTGCTTCAAATTTACAAAGATGTTTAAAGTTTATATATGTAAATTTTAATTTTAAAAAGATGTTAAAATTGTATATATGTATTTTCAATTTTGTTTCTCATTTTCTAATGGAATATTTGTGGATATTAAAGTTTCATTATTGTGTTAAATATATTCATATAATTATTAGCATGAATTAAATTAAAAATTTTAATATTGTAGTTGTTGCAATAGGAGAAACATTGTCCTTGATTCAACTTCAATTTTATTGAAACAAGATTTAAAATGTATCAATATCTCTATACATTGTAATCTAAAATATTTTTTATATTTTTTAATATATATTATTGCTGCTCCCAAATTCAAGTTTCCTGTAAATTTGAGGGAAACTTCTACTCGTATCCAAGTTCCCAATGTTCCCACTTTTTAGAAACTCCTGCAACATAGAAAAATATTATATTTTAAATTACCTATTTAAATTATGTTAATTGAAATTTATTGTTAGATTATTTCTATTGTTATTCATAGTAATCTCTTGAATAATTCCTTATTTATGACTTTGATAGTAATGGAGTATGCTATGTAAATTATTGTTAGATTATATCTATTGTTATTCATAGTAATCTCTTGGATACTTCCTTATTTATGACTTTGTGCTAACAAGAATTGAATATTACCAGTATTACCACTAGTTTTACCAGTATTCCCATGACCTTTTGTCACCATATTTTTCCCTTGCACTAATACTATTACTACTACTGCTTAAACTGTAGATCTCTTTTTCACTCATGTGTGGACTCATTTTGGTCTCCCCTCCACCATTATTTCTCATCAGGATTCATGTTTTTTAAGGTATCACCTCAAATAATCCACTTCTTTGGATTCAAAGATGGATGGACAAACGAAATTTGTTAACTGTATTGTGTTTCATGCCCTCCACATTTAGTTTACCAAGTGGGATTCCACCCTCCACATTTTCGAGTGATTCATGTTTCTACTGGCTTCTCCCCTTTCCAAGGTTTCTTTGGGTATCAACCTTCTGCGCCCAATGAGTTTCCCTTACAACTCCAACTCCAACCTTATGGTACTCCCCAACAACAAAAAGATCAATCCTTTTCCTCATCCTTTTCTCAAACCTTGGCTAGTAAACAAGCTCACATTTTTTAGGCCTTACAAGATTCCCAACAACGTTATAAGGACCGTCATGATGTGCATAGTAAGGTTGATCTGTCACGAAGATGCATACCAAGAGGGCACAATGATCTGATGTAGTTCGCACTTAAAAAAAAGGCCAACAAACACTCTGAACAAATAGGGCACACTAGTTTTACTTCAGAAGCACAAACGCAGACACTCCTTGATAACAAACAAAGAGAGGGAACACCAGTTTTACTTGGTGCCCAACAAAAATACACACAGGAAAATTGAATTACACAAAAATGTTCGAAAAAAATTCATCAAATCCATTAGAGAGAAAAACATCCCTTTAATAATGCATGATGACTTCTTACAATGATAGTTGTTTCTTTATTTTTGCAACGCTCTGCACATTCAGACTGGCGAGGGTTGTTTCCTACATCCACGGACAGACACAAAATGACTAACAATTTATTTAGAAATATCTTTTCTCATTATACTATTGAACGCCCTTCCTAGTGGTCCAACTCCTCTTTGTTTAGATCATAAAGTGTGCCTTCTTTCGCAAGTAACTCAGGAAACCATCCTTGCACTCTCTATGTTGTCATCCATTTGGCTTGCGCTGGAGTTTTTCCCTCTGGGGTGACCAGATAGGAAAGTGTTGTCCTGGTCTGTATATCCAGAATCTGATCGTGCAGTAGGAGAGGTGGGTTGAAAGTCATAAATATTGTCCATTGGATGTTGGACCATTATCACGTCTTCTGGAATTTTCTATTCAAACAATTTTAAGTTGTTGACATTTAGAACATCATGTATGCCCAAATATGCTTGAAGGTCCAAGTGATACGAATTCTGTCCAATGTGATCCAATATTGTATATGGTCTATACCGCAAGGGCTAGGGCCATTCCTTCCACCTTGACCTCTTTATCACTGGAAGCTCCACGACAAGGGAGAAAGATAGATTTTAGTGAGGATAATAACCAACAAGGGCCATGCATACAACGGTAAAATCTCAGGGTAGACAGTTGGGACGTTCCAGAGAGATAAACGCTCATAAGAATTTGCAGGTAGCAGAGTGTTTTAGTAGGAGATAACCAGGTATTACCCTACCCAAAACAAGTGCATAGGAGAATCGTAGAGAAAGGTATGAAAACCATAACCTAGATAGCGTAGGTAACGGGGAGTATTTTGAACTCCTCGTTTGTACCTTACTAAACAGTCCAGTTGTCTAAGAGTACAAGATCCATCTAAAGGAGGAGATCTCGCACGTAAAGAATGGTCCACGTGTTTCAAGAGACTGGCATGTCCTAGCAAGAATTTATGACTACTTAAATGCATTCCACCAACCGTTTTAGTCACCCACTGGTCTATATAGAGAGTCTAGGGTCATGTCCGGACTATATCGTAAGTTCTTTTTGACATGAAGTGAAGTTCTAGTGTGATAAAAGAAGCCTAAGGTTACAATAGACCTTAGCATTCAACTAGTTACGATATGCGATGTAAATAAATAGTATACGAGGTCGATTATAATAGTAATGTGGTGAAACATTATCTTATTTGAATTTCATATGTCGTGCAAGAAAACTATTACCTTGCTTTATCAAGGTTTTGACTATGTATTAGAAGCATATAGATATACTAGATTTAATCATAGACCATGAGCCAAGTGGTTATTACCACCTAGTATTACAGTTCGAATTGCTTGGTAATGAACCTCCAACTGTAAGAGGAGGTGTCAAAGTAATAATCGCAAAACTGGGTAAGTTAAGTGATCTAACTTAACCAGTAACAGATCGAGAAAGTAATATGTATAGATTAAATTTCATAATTCGATCAAATCCATAATTCGAGAAAGTAATACCTATAGATTAAACTTCATAATTCGATCAAATTCATAATTTTCCTTCGATAG
>ML791715.1:283476-294411 GCA_009831015.1 Picea engelmannii | reverse complement strand
TTTCATCCTCTGAGGAGCCAGCACTATCCACGTGTTTTTTCTTTGTAATTTCAGCATAAGAGGGATTTGGCGGGCTGCCTTGTGTTGCCTCTACCTGCTTTGGTGCTCCCTCTTCTTCATTGTTTGGAGGGTCTTCTGTATGCACCTGATTCTCCTTAATTGCTCCTACTGAGTTGTTCTGTGGGATTTCTGGCTCCTTTGTTGCTGCATCCTTTTCTTGAGTTTTCTTGGCGCTGCCTAATCCTCCTGTGGCATGTCTTTTACCATTTCCCTTTTTTTGATGGGCATTCTTTTGGACTACTGTCCATTGCTCCTCATTTGGATTGTCTGTTTGATCATTTTCTTTTTTCTTGCAGTGCTTGGCGAAATGACCATGGCCATGACAGTATTTGCATTTGAAAGGGAGCTGCTCGTAATCCAATTTCTGAATGTGTGTCCAGCCTGCAACGGTGAGCTTTATTGCCTCAGGCAGACCCTCTTCTAGGTCGACTTCGACGCAGATTCGAGCACAAGAGAACTGGTCTTTCCTTGGTGCTTGGTCTATGTATTTCCCGAGCGCATTGCCGATGATTTGGAAGGTTTTTTGATTCCAACAGTGGAGAGGCAGATGCGGAAGACGCACCCACACTGGTACAGCAGAAGGCACATCCTGGGTGGGATCAAAATCAGGAGTCCATTTGTTTAAATACAGTCCTTGAGGGCCCATGAAGTAAGGGCCATTTCTGAAGATCAAGCTTCTATCTTCCGGGGTTTCGAAGATGAATATGAAGAACCCCTTCCCCACAAAAAAGCTCTTGACTCCCTCTTTGATTAAAGGTGACCAATTCCTTTGCGTCCATTCCTCGACCGACTTTGGAGACGGCCAGAGGCCGGTGAACTGCCCGATTAACCCTCTCTCCGCGAGATTCAATGCAGCTTTGCAGGTCTCTTCTTCTGGGAGAACCACCGTGGGGATCGAGTCTAGCTTCTTTATGAACTTCTGCTGGCTGGCCGAAAGAGGGCGCTTTGGGGTTGAAGCAATCAGAGCTTTAAAGGCTGAGATCTCCGGAGGCAGAGGAGGGGCAGAGCCCCCGCTGGAGGCCATTGGGGTTGCTCTGCTGAGTGTCTACATCCACGGGGTCGCGGGCTTTCTCCCAGTAGCCCAGGGACTCCGAACTTCGGCTGAGGTGACTGCTGGAGCAGTGTTGGAAGCGCTGACCTGCTGCCAGGGGCGCAGGGCAGGGCCGGCGGCTAGGGCTTCTGCAGATCGGGCGATCTCACTTCTTGTGACAGATTTTTTTTATTGACCAACATGTTTTACCAATTGAGTGTTATTACTTTTACAAACATATTCCGAAAGGCTAATCTTCTTAGCCTTTCGAGTAATATTTTAAATGTAATATTACCTAGTTTCTTAATATAATTTAATTTAATTTTAAATATAATTTTAAATTTTAATATAAATTTAAATGCCTAAAGGTTAAGAAGATGAATTGAAACCTAACAATTTATTTATTAATAGATAATAAAATTTAATATATTTTTGTCCCCGAAGTGTAGGACAGTCGGTGAGGGAGTGTGTTGTTAAGCCACTCCATGATGTTAAAGTCACTGGTTCGAAATCTGCGGGGACAAAAAATCCAACCATGTTAAGGGTTGGTGTGGCTCGGGCCGGGTGCGATCCCCAAGTAATTTTGACGGCTTAGATTCCCCTGAGTGGCGGCTTTCTCAAGCCACAAGTTAATAGCCAACATGTCTCGCACAAATTAACAAAAATAAAAATAAAAAATTAATATATTCTTTTAAAATTTGATTCCTCTTCTTAATAATTAAATACTTATAAAACCAATATTTAAATGAAAACGCGTTAATTAATCAATTTATTGTTTATTGAAACTATTGAAGAATATAAACGTGGAGTAAATAAATTAACGCGTATTAAATTTGAAAGTCTGAATAAACAGGCATAGGAAAGTCTGTAGGCATATTTGAAAAAGGAATTAGAGAAAGCTAAACTAAATAGTTCAAAGTATTACAATTAAATTGAACGTTCACTTAATTAAATCATTTAGGGTTCTCAGATATCGTTTATAAATTGTTTAAAGTATAAAATCGTTTAGGGTTTGGCGTTCAAAAACATTTAGGGTTCAAAGTTTGAACGTCGAACCCAATTTATAAATTCATTCGTAAAATAGGGCGACGTTCAAAATCATTTAGGGTTCTCAGATATCATTTCTAAATTGTTTAAAGTATTAAATCATTTAGGGTTCTCGTTAAATTAAATCCGTTTAGGGTCCTACTGTTTAAAGTTTATGAACGTGTTCATTTGTATTCTTTTGGGTTTTCATTTATTGTTGGTTTAATGATGGGAAAAGGCATTCATTTAAATAAATTTATCACAAACAGTTCATTTAAATAATCTTATTTCAAAAATAAGGTTTGCTCATCCACACTGTAAATAATAAAGTAAACCAACAATAAAGTAAACCAATAATAAAGTAAACCAACAATAAATGAACGCGTTCGTAAATATAAAGTTTATGAACGTGGCTGTGCTACCTTGAATCTTCAGAAATGCCAAGAAAACATTAAAGCATAGCAGAGAGAAAAAACAATAGACAGATTTTTTTCGAAAATAAACAGAACGCACGACAAACCCCTCGAGCTGTAGTGAAATGCGAATCAAGATAAAGCATGTATCATAGAAAGGAAAATCAAAACAAACGATATAGACCATCATGGTTCCAAGCGATTTTTGTTTACAGTGAAACGATTCCAATTAAAGGAAATGATTCCAGTGAGTTCACAACGAGTTGCAGCGAGGATTACATACCTATTCCAGAAAAAGCCGCCGAGTTAGATAATGAAATGCTCGTGCAAAACTGATGTTTCCGCCTTTGAGATGAGCGCGAAGATACTGAAGAGACCTGCATATATACATTACGAAAACATTAGTGTGCAAGCGGTTGTGTGTAACATGCATGTGGCTGTCAATAAATTTTAAACATTGTAATTCTTACATACCAATAATCCGCACTGTAATACCGACTGCTTTGGCCAAAATGTTTCAGCACAGATCGCATTGTAATTCTTTACTATAATCCTTATTTTCGCTACATGCAACAGAGTGTAATTCGGTTACTGTAATCTTTCTTTTCACTGCATGCTACTGAGTCTAAATAAAAAACTTCGCTGAGAGAATGCATGTCTCAAAGAATGCATATGGGTCGCTTAGAGAATGTGTGGCAGTTCAAGTCGCACGTGCATGCTATTGTCTATTAAACGCCCTTCCCCGTGTGTGGATGCATGTCGCTCTGTGTAATGCATGGAGGTCGTGGCATTCATACATATTAATTATTGAACATGTCAATTATATATGCGCACAATAATTTTTTAAGTATGCTTAGGTAAATGTAAAAAGGTAAACACGTTAACGGATGTCTTTATAAATGCAAGGAAGCTATGAGCAATAAATCTGGTTCATTGATTTTGGAGGATGACTAAGAATATGCCCGCATCTTGAATGATTATCCATCAGATTAGGGTTTAAAGTTAAATAAGGTTAAATTAATTATGCCCATTGCCAATAGGTGTACACCTATCGGCTTTCTGTTTACAGTGAAACGATTCCAATTAAAGGAAATGATTCAAGCGAGTTCACAACGAGTTGCAGCGAGGATTACATACCTGTTCCAGAAAAAGCCGCCGAGTTAGATAATGAAATGCTCGTGCAAAACTGATGTTGCTGCCTTTGAGATGAGCGCGGAGATACTGAAGAGACCTGCACATATACATTACGAAAACATTAGCGTGCAAGCGGTTGTGTGTAACATGCATGCGGCTGTTAATAAATTTTAAACATTGTAATTCTTACATACCAATGATCCGCACTGTAATACCGACTGCTTTGGCCAGAATGTTTCAACACAGATCGCATTGTAATTCTTTACTGTAATCCTTATTTTCGCTGCATGCTACTGAGTCTAAATAAAAAACTTCGCAGAGAGAATGCGTGGCTCAGAGAATGCGTATGGGTCGCTCAGAGAATGTGTGGCGGTTCAAGTCGCCCATGCATGCGGCTGTCTATTAAACACCCTTATGCCGCTCTGTGTAATGCGTGGAGGTCATGGAGGTCGTGGCATTCATACATATTAATTATTGAATGTGTCAATTATATATGCCCACAGTAATTTTTTAAGTATGCTTAGGTAAATGTAAAAAGGTAAACACGTTAAAGGATGTCTTTATAAATGCAAGGAAGTTATGAGCAATAAATCTGGTTCATTGATTTTGGAGGATGACTAAGAATATGCCCGCATCTTCAATGCTTATCCATCAGATTAGGGTTTAAAGTTAAATATTCCCATTGCCAATAGGTGTACGCAACTATCGGCGTAATTATCGACGTAATTATAATATGATATAATTTAATTCCAATATTGATCTATTCTCTAATAGTCATATTATCATATGATATAAATTAAATTTTAAATTGGTTTGTTCTCTATGAGATTTATATAAGGACAATTAAATTAACAAGAGAGAATTATAACCTAAAATGGATTAATCGCACCTGGATTTTACACTGAAATAAGGAATTCACGCAGATTGGCAATGCCCTTAAGTAATCTTGGGTGAAGTGTCAAAAGGGAACATAGTTCTCAAAATTTATTAACACGAGCCCGATAGGTTTCTTTTGGAACCATCTAAACTTATATATTTGAAAACTGGAATTATAATTCATGTATTTTATCTCCAACACTCAATCGAAGCTTGCGTCGATGTCAAATATACTTCAAGCGTAATTTTAAGTCAACCACTAAATCAATGGCGATCATTCCATCAAACTGCGCCAAGTTGAGAGTTCCACGGTAATAAGGTGCCATCATTAAATTTAACACTGCAGTTATTACTGTTTTCTACATGCGAAGGAATCTGTCATATCCTAGATTCGTAATGATGCTAGATGCCACAACAGTTCATATGATGAGAACGGAAGCATCTCAAAACCTCAGATTAATTTGATAACCAGATCATAATCACTTCAAAGCATATCTGGGAAAATTTGTCGTTTAGAGTTTACCAGATACGTAACTTAATATGCTACACGTCCATAGGAAAACTGACACTCATAGGAGAGTTCGTAAAGGCCATTCAAATCTTCCTAATGTTAAGTTAACTAGCCTAACACTAAACGTATGTACAATAGTGGTTCTGCAAAAATAATTAACTGGTATCCAGGTAAGACATATCATTATTGACGACATTGTTCAGAAATTAAAATTAGAAAAGAAAAGTGGTAACCCTGAAAGAAGATCAACGCAAAAAAAAATTCCCAAACGCGCGTGCCTTCTCTTGGACATTGCCATCATCAATTAGTCAAGGGAAACACCTACTAAGAGGATACTATCATATGAGACGTGGAAGGAGTATTTTCAAGCTCCCTTGGTGATGGAAGGAGTATTAGCAACATAGGTGATCGATGAAGGAAATAAACGTGGGAGAATAATTTGAAAGATTTTGCCACCCGAGTGCTTCACTGGTTTTTTTTAAGCAACCGAATCACTAAGGTTTAATAAGATCAACAGAAAAAGGAAAAGGTGCTATCAAAAAATATATTGATTTACAAAGTGAACACTAAGACTTCCCTGCAGGTCACCCATCCCGGTAACTACATATTATCAAAACTTATCTTGGCATGCGTTCGTCAGATGGAATTCTCGTTCCAGCTCTTAAATGAAAGATAAACTATACTCCAACAGAAGAACAACAAGATGTTTATTGAATTTCGAAAGGATACATGAGATTGAACACGTTTTTTTTCCTTCTGACGAACAAACTTGAACACCGTACATTAGTTTGCTTCTAGAAATTTATTTCGGTGAGGATTTTACCATGTCCATGCACCATTAAAGTTATCCCTATTACACTAAGTAGACGATTGTTCAAGGGTCCACTGTTTGGTCTACTCACGTCAGTTGGGTAATTAGTATAAATATAAAATTCTTACTAAAACTTAAAGTCTTCAGGCTAACGTGCATGTAGGATAATCTGCCATGCACTACTAATTTTTGCAACGTTATTCTAATTCATGCGAGCTTGCAATCTGCTAACTATAATTCTTTCTATGTAACTATAATTGCTATATGCATATTGTATAACTATTCAATAACAATATTAAACAATGATAACCTTAAGCAGAGTGGAAATTTGTACATTTGAATTTATCGATCATTCATTCAATCTGGGAAAGAGTCAGTCGAAATTATTAAAAGGAAAAACGCTAATAATCCCTTCACATTTTTTTAAAACTAATATATCTAGTCACACAAGTTGGATTAATCCCTTCCATATAAAATTAAATATATATACACAGATTCATAAAATAATGTTTTGAAATAGCAATCGTACATACTCGCATCATTTAAAAATAGTAGAATTAAGCTACAGGGATGTTTTTTTAGAGATAAGCTAAACGATACTAAAGAAAATCAGTGTTTTAGATTCAACGTTTCAGTATTATATAATAACTAAAACATAATTTCTTACAAATTCGAACTACCAACGAATTTAACAATATTCGAAAATCTATTCAAATTAGAAATACAATAAAACTAGCACAGCCACATGATTGTGGCTGATGAATGCCTAAAAGCTAATTTCATTTACAAACTCTAATTAGGGTTTCTCTTATAATTAAGGTTCGTAAATGAAATTTGCATATGTTACAATTATATAATTGTTGATGTCGAAAAAATCTATTGTACTATTTCTCTCCCCAACCAAACAAGATGTCAAACAATCGATCTCTGTACTGACTATAGATTCATTGAATCAGAATCATGCTAGTCCCACTGCAGTGGAGATTTCCGACCATTGACCAAACCACCAAATTCCAATACCAATCAAAAATTAATTTATGAAACCAAATAGTCAATATCATTCATGAGGTTGTGATGTGATGCTCATTGATTGCACCGGGAATTGGTTTTTGTTAGGTTTGTGGGAGCACACAGCTAATCCCTTTATCTATTAACTAAATGAAAACGAAATATATCTTCACGCTTCAGTTGACACATGATACTATATAACAATTCCACTGCGCACTGTTATACACATGTAAATAAACCGAATTCCCATGGTAAGAATAAACATAATCAATGGGCATTGAAGACAAAAATATACATATTTTAAATATGTAGTTCATGTTTTATAATCATGTGTTTTATTAGCATTGTTCAGCGTTTCATATTTATGTGTGATGAATATAGAAAAACAATACATGAACCACCGCCATGATAGTTGAAACGCCCTGCGTGCTAGTTGAAACGATGCTCAGCTTAATCATTGCGTCCAGCTACCACTGCCGTAGCTACCACTGCGTTCAGTTAATCTCAAGGAACATGGCAATGCATAGTTTTATACATATTAATTTTTCTTTTATACATATTAATTTTTCTTAATCACTTAATCTGTCAATCAATGGTTAGAGAAGTAATTTTTTAATCATATTAAGTAAATGTGAAAAAGTAAACAAGGTAATGGAAGCATTCAAAAATGCAAGGAAGTTATGAGCATTAAACTTGATCCATTGATTAGAGAGTACGACTAAGAATATGCCACCATCTTCAATTGTTAGCCATAAGATTAGAATTTTAGATTAAAATGTGATTAATTGTGCCCATTGTCAATAGGTGTACGCCTTTCGACGTAACAACTAGACTATTCAAGACAAAAATAACCACAATCTTAAAATATCCTAACCGAAAAAAACATGGGCACGTCCTCCTTTCTTTTGTGTTCTCCTTTCTTCCTCCCATCCAATGCTAGGGGTACTCTTCTTCCCCTTTAGTCCCCCGAGTCACAAAGGGATCACACACATAAGACTCGGATCCAACTAGCCAAAGCTTTCCTCACAAGGAGAGGATTCCACATCTTGCACAAGCTTGAATCCTAACTCACACAAACTTAGTTAATTGAAATTTCAAGAACATTTCATTCAACCAACAATAGGGTAATGTCCTTCTTCGTCACAATTCCTTTTATAAGAAAATTCACCTTGACACTTGTCAACTCATGAAAAATTAGCAAATTTTCTATAAATAAATTAAAGATTATTCACCCCCAACACATGTCACCCTTTCCTCAACTCATGAAAAATTAACAAATTTTCTATAAATAAATTAAAGATTATTCACCCACAACAGATGTCACCCTTTCCTCAACTCATGAAAAATTAACAAATTTTCTATAAATAAATTAAAGATTATTCACCCCCAACACATGTCACCCTTTCCTCAAGTTGCATATGTTAAATCCCTTTTTAATTTAAATAATTAAGCATTGTCCATCACACTCCTCAATTTGTTCCTAGATTTTCTCTTAGTCGTCGCTTAGTTTCCCAAATTATCTTTTATTGTGTTCCCTAGCTAATTTATAGTTGGAGTTTGATTATGACTTTTCTCTTAGTTAGGATTTATATTTTTATCTAATTAAGATACTAACTCTATGTTGACAACCCATTCTCTCATGAATATATTTTCTTTTAAATAAAATTCCTCTTTATTTATTTCATGCGCACATTGTGCACATACCTTATTATTATTATTATTCTCCCCTTTACTATTGTTTATTTAGTCTAAAAGTTCACCACATTTTATAATTTTATTTAGTCAAAACATCTAGGCTTAGACTTTTGGTAATGTTTTCTCGTTTATAATTTAAAAAACAATTGTATTCTCTTCTCTAACAATTTCTAGTATTCATTTTATTTCCTAAGGTCTTCTAGATTTTTATTGACTCAAAATTTATATATGTGATCTGCCCTTCAATATGCACCTCCATGGTCCAAGGGTGCCACTTGCCATTGACTAGTTTGGAAGTTGTGTGACTCTTGGAGTCAATACTCCAATTTTTGACCTTCTGTGAGACTAAGGGTTTAATAAGGAATAATGAGTCTTGATTATTGTACACCCCTCAAAAATCCTCTTGAGCGACTATCTCAGTCTTCCCTCATGGCAACGTGAACCTCTCAGAACAAGGTTGTCGTTAAATTTCAGTTCAGGTCAAGGTGGGAGTGATAGTAGGTTGTGACAGGGATGTTTCCACACCTCTCCCTCATCAATATAGTATCTTTGTATGAAATCTTTACTCCATATGTGATTCAGATTAAAAAGCGTCACCATGTCTGCATCCATTGAAAAAGATAATGTTAATAATACATATACATGAAATCCATACTTAAATCATCATCAATAACATATGTGTAAATCAAGTACTAAAACAAAAGTTAAATTACACTCCCTGAGTCAATCAAAAGTCGAAGGAAGTCTGTTGATGTCATCAACATCCTCATCATGTCACGTTTCTTGCACACTCAAGAAAACTCATCATCATACATGTCAATGTTATACATCAATAACATAACATTTTTGATACTCAAACATAACAATAACACATGAACAAAAACTGATAATCTTAATGTACCATGTTTTAACCAGATCACTTTCTTGCAAGTGTCCTCAAACAGTAAGTCAGTGTATGAAATGAGAGCAAGTGCATGTTACAGGTTGCATGGAAACTATAAAGGAAGTTTTGATCAAGTTGAAGGACAAATCACCAGAGGATGTGACTTGGGAACCAACGACCGTACTCCAGTAGTTTCTACATCTTCAACCTTGAGGACAAGGCCGCTTTATAAGGGGGAGGGCATGTTAGGATCCGATCCTAACCCCTCTTCATGGTATAATATATTTTCTATGTAATAAATGATGACATTAGTTAATAAGGCCTATTAAATAAAGGAGAATATGTCAATGTAAGAAGACCTAGTAGAAGCTTCTGCTTCGAGAAAGATATTCCTCTAGAAGTTTTATTTGAAGGTAGAATTAGTATAAATAAGAGTAGGAGGTATTGTATAGCTTGTCCTAAGAATTATTGTAATAAAACATTTCTTTTCTAGAGTTTAACCCCTTGAAGAGACAAGTGAACATTGGGTCATATCAATAAAGGTATTATTTTGGTGTTGTGGTTTAATCTATTGTCTTGTTCCATTGTTATTCTCTACAATATATTTTTTTCTATTATAATAGATCTGGTACTTTACACTCCCTTGTAATAATTGGCTCTTGTTTGGCTTTCTGTTCTCTTTGAATATCCAAGAAACACTAACACTTTCTTATCACCCCTCATATGCTTTTATAGGTTTTTGTCAGATGTTTCATTCCTCTGCGCACCCAAATTGTTAGTCCCATCCAATTTTATTCACATTCAATTATCATCCAGATCTTGCATTAATTTCATATTTTCCAACAGACCGTGGTCTAGATTTTCCATCCTATCAAAATATGGTCGTCACTTTTCATCTATGACTACGCGTTTCTATCATCTTACCATAATGTTTTGTTTTTAATGATTTTACCATCATATGAAAAGGTATTTTATCCAATTCTCCATTCTCCATTCTCCATGCCTTCCTCTTCCTTTCTTCATTTCTACGAAATTTCGTTGTTCATCTCTTTTTCTTCTGATTTAACTCTTTGAACATTGCCCAATTCAGAACTTCAAGTGTGATATCCCCAAAAATAAAATATTTTTGAAATTTAAATTTATTGCAAATTTATTCTGTTTTTAGTAAATTCGAATTTGGAATTTTTTTGTCATTTATGGAAATTTTGAATTTTGAATTTAATAATTGTAATTAATTAACATGACCGTTGGACAAAGACCTGATTTGACCCAACTAACTATTTGACTATGACACTTGTATGAAAACAAAATATTTTATATTAATTGCAGGAGGACAAATGGAACAATGTTAAGGTCCTAACCCGCACATAGGTAGATCAATGTATTAGGATGTAATAAAGGTCAATATTAATAAGACCTTTCAATAAAATAGAATAAGGCGGATGTAAGAAGACCTAATAGAAGCTTCCGCTTCTAGAAGGATCTTCC
>ML791715.1:239118-279057 GCA_009831015.1 Picea engelmannii | reverse complement strand
TATCTGATTCAAAGTGCTATTTCTGTTGCTATTTCGTATATCATTTCTGTGTATTGTGAAGATTATGCTAGATATTTTACTGTTATTCTGTCATTTCTAGCATTTCGTTTCTGTTCTGCATATTTTATATATCTGGTATCTTGAAAACAACCATGTTGAATTTAGTTGACCATGACTCCATGAGTGGGGAACATGTTGGAACTACCCCTAGGATGATTGTTACAATTGGAAAATCAGTGATTTGGCCATTGGCAACCTCTGAAAACCAGGGATTTAGAAAGCTGCTAAAATTCCCAAGGGAGGGAAAACGACCTGGGAAAAATTGATAAATAGCATATGTGAGGAGGCAGGACGCTACCAAGTATGCGGAGAAAAGGGACTATGGATTTTCCTTGTTGTTATGAGCACTGCTAAGTAGCGTGAGGCAAGAGGATAACTGCTAGAATTGTGGACATTGTTGAGGAGGAGTTTTCCAAATTCGCCCACATGGATTCATGGTCAGGCTATGGGGTGAATCGGGCAAGAAATTTTGGCTACCTATTCTACAGTTGGGACGAACGTGGTTGTTCCCTTCGCCTTCCCACAAAACTGGTTCAAATATGTTGATATACTCCTTCTCTGTGTTAAATAATCATTTATACTAGTGATATGTATATGTTAATTCTGTATTGAAGTACTTCCATGGGAGAAATCTGTCATGTCATAATCCATTTCTGTAATAGCAAAAACTTGTTGGTTTGTAATCATTTCACCACTTTATGAAGGCCGATTGGTGGCCGTATTGACCCTTCAAGACGTGAGGGTTCACTGTCAAGCGATGCCTGCCTTAGCCTTGTAGGCCACCAAATACCATCACCACCCTGATTTAATTTTTCCTAAGGTCGAAGGGGGAAGTTTTGTTCCCATAAATACTTGAATCTTATTGAAATTCCAAACCCCAAAATCCCGAACCCCGAAACCCCGAAGTGTTGGTCCCACATTCCATTCACATTTTTGCAATTCTGGAGTTGTTGTGTGTTTGTGTTTGGCATTTGAAATCGTGAAATCCCGAACCCCGAAACCCCTAAGTGTTGGTCCCACATTCCATTCACATTTTTGCAATTCGGGAGTTGTTGTGTGTTGGTGTTTGGCATTTGAAATTGAAAAATCCTGAACCCCGAAACCCCAAAGTGTTGGTCCCAGTTTCCATTCACATTTTTGCAATTCGCGAGTTGTTGTCTGTTGGTGTTTGGCATTTGAAATCGCAAAATCCCGAACCCCGAAACCCGAAACCCGGAAGTGCTAGTCCCACATTCCATTCACTTTTTCACAATTTGGGAGTTGTTGTGTGTTGGTGTTTGGCATTTGAAATCGCAAAATCCCAAACCCCAAAACCCCGAAGTGATGGTACTGCATTCCATTCACATTTTCGCAATTCAGGAGTTGTTGTGTGTCGGTGTTCGACATTTGAAATCGTGAAATCCCGAACCCTGAAACCCCGAAGTGCTGGGCCCACAGTCCTTCCACATTTTGTGATTCAGCAAACAACGTGGTCTTTTTTTTTTGTGTGTGTTCGGCATTTGTAATCGCTGAAACCCGATTGATCTCTATTTTTTTCACAAAACTGTAAGAACATAGTAGGAATTATTTGTTATAGGAACAACTCTAATACTGTAATGAATGGACTGGTAGAAACGATGGAGGATCTTCATATGGGATAGAGGTAGAATAGAAATAACAGATCATATTACAAGTCACTATGTACAGGGAATGACAAGTACATAAATTATTATATATGAAAGTATTAAACTAATTAACTAGATTTTTAGTGCGATTTTTCCTAAGAGTTCCATTTTTCATGAGGTCATACACCTTTAAGTATTCAAAATTTTGTAATTAGACTATGGTTTAATGGCATAAACTGTAGAGAACAAGATGGGATCCTTCGAGTTAACTATGCTTGATGTGTAAGCTATTGGTGTGTAAGAATGAGACCCAAGTTAGGTAGATATACTTTCTTGTTTATATTTTCTGTAAGTAAAGATGCAGGACCATAGCACGTAACTGAGCTTTCCAATTATTAAACCAGAATCAAGATGAAACTATACCTATGATAGTGAATCGCTCTATATATATTTAGAGAAAGCTATAGGTATGTACATACTTATAGGTGGAAATAAGTATAGATGTTAATGGAAAGTTAAAGTGAATTCCCTACAGTAAGAATGATAATATACGCCTTTATATGCGCACATAGTAGATAGTTAAAATACCTACTTTTCTAGTAGTCATGAAGATCCAACCTTGCAATTAAAAGCATAATTAAATGTGCAGAACTGATTACTTTGACAATTCCAGACTCCTTGTCCTTCCAACTCCCAGTCGCCAAAATGCCGAAGAGGGATTAACGGTTCTGGATCACCCTTAGCCTCCGTACATGTGACCATCACTCTGTGACCACACACTTAACGTCAAAGTGCTATTGGCTTTTCGCGATTCAGGGAATCGCGATGCAAGCATTCCTCCTGTTCTTTGTCCTTCGAAATGTCGAAACCAGAAATAGGGCCTAACAACTCCTTAGATCCTCCTTTAAGTCACTTTTCATATGACCGGTCCTGTGACCTAGTGCTACTACCCTGAAATGTCGAAATCTCCCCCTTGAGAGATCAACGGTCTAGTTTCCTCTTGAACTGATGACCATGATCCCACTGGATCGATGATCCACACCCTTTCGAGATTTTCCCTGAACTTGGACCAATCGCGACGTGTCCTCCTTGATGAACGGTGTTGATCGTTTCGCAATTTCGTGAACTGGGAGTTCATGATGCAGCGACTCCAAAATTCACTTGCCGCTCCAAACCCTGAACTCCAAAATAGAGAAATTCAATGCCTTAGAGTGTTGGAAGACACTCGGACTTAATCTCCTTGCTTCTCTGCAAGATCTGATGACTCCAACAACTTCGACACTTCTTCCATGAAGTGTTTCCACCGTTCATACGACTCCTCTCCTGTGGTTCTTCTAAGCACTTAAATCCCTCGTAACTTGGTGTGATCGTATGGCTCTCAGGATTTCGACACTTTTCCCCGAAGTGTCTCCACCGTTCGTTTCAACTGCTCTCCTGCGCGACCACCCAGAGGTTAAACTCTGTGCACCCAGATCCTTTCTCTGAACATCAAGGGTTCCTTTGACCAAAGTTTAGATATTGCGTATCTACATATAAGTATGTTGGAGTAGTTTTAAAGTTACGGAAAGTGAAAGAATTATGGAAGAATTTATCCACATAAGATTTTCTATTCGAAGAAACTAGACTGGTGTAATAATGTCATTATGGATGTTTTTCTAGAGTCTGTACTCAAGGCTTTAAAAATACAGTGTCTAGGCATCTGAAAGTTAGTAAGATGTAAAAGGGAGGAGGGTATACTTTCAGGAAAGGAAGCTAGGGTTGATTTCTAGGTTGTCATTGTCTAGCTTCCAACTATTCCTGGATGTTTATATCCCTTTCAATTTGCAGCCCATGAATGTTCAAGTTCTACCTGGGTGTTAGCCATTTTAAGTATGGTATCAAAGATATTTAAAGCGATATGATTTTGATCTGTTAAGATGGGTTCAATATTGGGTTGTCTTACAACATGGAATGTCATAGAGGAACAAAAAAAATTGAAGTAATCCAAAAGTTTTTATGCTGTAACAATTTGATTTTATAAAAGAGAACTTTTAGAAATCAATATTAAAAGCGAAATGCAAACCAAAGGCATTTTTCCATAACTGTGTTATATTTGAAATAAATGACGTATGAATTATGGGAAAAAAATTAAGTTGTCTATAGAATAAGGCTCCTATCGAGGGAGAATCTCACTCTGTAAACATAAGAAGAAAATAAGATAAGAAATGATATGATGAAGCATAAAATATGACAACCTAAAAATTCACAGGTCTTGTACCTGCTAGTAGCCGATACAGAGGAAAAATTGTAAACAATAGATAGATAAATATTAATCACTGCAGTAGAAGTTTTACTAAATTGCAATGTGACATTCATCAGATATGTATAAGTGAAATAAAAATGAGTATGAAATAACAGAGAGAAAAAACTCATAACACAGTAGTGACGGAATTAGGAATCTCCAGATTGCTTAGTATGAATTCTCCAAAAGAGACAGTCTCTATTACAATTAATCAAAAAGGTCCAGCCCCTTTTTCTTTCTTCCTAATGTATATTTATACAAAGATTTTATACGTTGGAATTCAATAGTTCCAGAGGTTTTCGGTTACAATCAAAGGAGTCAAAATGTTTCGTTTCTTTATCTTTGTTTTCATCTGGTACCCAAAACCTGCCTCTTCGCATGCTCCTTGCAGATAATTCATTTCTCCACTAGTTGTGATATCAACTTAGATGGCTCTCCTTGATTATTTGCCTCAAAAATATAGCAGTCTTTCATCAATAGTGACATCTTTCCTTCCACCTGTCGATCTTTGGCATTGATAGAGCATAACATTATACTCGGTTTAATTGGCCATTTGTCTATTTGCACTATGTTTGTTTAAGCTATTTGGGATATTTCGGCTAGTTCTCTTTCTTCATTTCCCTTGATATTTAGAATATACTTAGCTATATTGATTTGACCCAACATCTCCATGCCACTTTCACCATCGGAACACAACCAAATCTCACTTAACAAGCCGAAAATTTCTTCGCAAGATTTCCTTAGCTTCATAGCTTGTTGTTGGCCTTCAAATATATTTCGCTCCCATTCTTTGAACAAGATATTACCCTTGGTTTACTTTGCAATGGGAAAACTAGAAATATTGCTTGTTTCCCTTCTCGTTGTGGCTATAATAGCCTCCTGGAACGCTACCCGAGCTGCACCAACATCCCTTTCTTTAAGTGAGAGGTTTTCCAACACTTGATCAATGAGTTGGAAGCTGCTTTGAATTGTTTCTACTTTAACAAGCAGACCCTGCTATGCCGCTGATAACCTTTTTCTGATCTCTATTGCCTGGGATTGAAATATTCCGATATTGATTACCTGGCTTTCGACGAATTCTAGTTTGGTCTGATGCTGGTCTATCAATTCTCCCTGCTGGCTTATCTGAGTCTGACTCATCTGAACCTTCAACTGTATCTGTTCGAGATTGAATTTAAACCGCTATATTTCCTTTTGATCTTTTATTTTTTCTTGCTCTAAAGTCAAACTTGCTTGATCTTTAGTAGCAGCCTCCATTGTAGCTAGTTTAGCCTCTAATGTATTGATCAAATGATTTTTTCGTTTTAGCTGATCTTTTAGGGTCCCGACTGAATACTAGTTCATCGTGGTGAAAGCACCCAATGTTCCCGCTATTTGCGTTAATTCTACTTTCTTCATATTTCTCCCATCAGTCAAAATTTTAATTTTATTAGAGACAGTACCTGCCTCTTGGTAGAGTTCTTGTCTCACGACCACTTTCCTCTTCTTATCGAAGAAGAATTCATTCGGAGGTAGCTCTTTTACTGATATAGGTGTCAATTTTTTACCCAAAATCCAACCTGCATCCGGGATTTCCTTTGTAGACTGTAGCGGGGCAATGGAAGTGATGGGATTGTCGACCTATTTAGAAGATTTCCCAGGAGTAATGACCGAATTTGGATCGCTTCAAGGACCGGAAGCCTCGGCTTCCTGTTTCGGGCCCCCATCTCTCTCTTCTTTATCCTATTGTTCTTCTTGGTTGGGTGCTGAACCTTTAGAGTCTCTGGATTCTGTTTGCTACTCCTCTGCTATCATTGGATTTTCACCCCATAATACTGGAGGAAGGAAACTTTGCCTATTCTCTTGGAATCTGACAAAATCAACCCTCTCTTCGAGCGACGGGGCTTGTATTCAGGCCAAAACCTCGTCATAAGATTTCACGCCTTGGAAAATATAATCATGAGGCGAATTCTCGTGCTCAAATCTTTTAAGGCCACAGCTGTCCAAATGATTACTCATGACCCTGTGTGGATCATGTTTCTTGAATTTGATGTGAACCAACTTTATATCTTCTAGGGATGCTTCCTCGGCCTTTGTATGCCCGAAGTATAATAATGAATAGGTGTTTAAATGAATAGGAAAAGGTGGCCATACCTTTTTTGAAAACCCTTTTAGTTCTTTACTTATACCACCGATTACGGTTTGCCTGGCGATCTCGCAACAAGAGACTGTGTCGGGTATAAGTAAGGGTAAAGCATGAGGAGGGATGGAAGAGTTGAAAACCCCGATGTATGAAAATTCTTTCTCCATGTACCAATCAACCACTCTGCTTAAATTTGTTGTGATGTTATCCGATATCCTGGGTGTTGGATTACCGAAGATGGCGACATGCATTGGTACCATTACCCAGTTGAAGATTTTGTATACAAAATTCAAAACCTTGTTCTCCTATAGATTAGAATGGTATACATGGACTAGCTCAGCATCCAATGGAGCCCAACTCCAATTCATCAAGGGAAAATGAGTCATGGAACATACTGCGTCCATGAGATATGCAGACATAAAAAATGATGCAACTTTCCCACTTTCTTTCTGCATCCGATATTTTGGCTCAGTCAAAAGAAGAGCCTTATGCTACTGAATATATAAAGGGCACCCATGGGAGGAAAAAATGCATGGTGTATTCCCTCCTGTACAATCTATAGGTCATCATCGCCACGTATTTGAACTATGGTTCCAAAGAGGATATGGAATAAATCCCATTGTTGTTTTCCCTAAACTTTGTTGGGTGTGAGACCCAATCCTTGATCAAATCAGATAAAATTTTCACATATTGTTTGCATTCCTTCTGTTTAAAACCCTCTAGAAGCTCTACATTGTATGTGAAGTCTGACATGGGTGGTAGCTTGTACATCACCTGTAAGTTTTCTGGTCTAAAGGTCCTAACAATGACCTTATGCTCGTTGATGATGGTTCTGGTAGGGATGTCTACATGATCTAGCACCCATCGGATCATTTCATAGTAAGGAAGGAGGCATGGCCTGACTGCTACTTTGTGCATCTCTGCCTGGACAGCAATCTTGTATTTGGTAGTCATGTCGTCTTTCTCATTGTCACTGGAATCATCTGAATAGTTCACCACATCTAATTGCAAAACCTCTGAGACGTATGACCATGTTTGCAAAGAATCAACGCTCTGAGGTGAAGTATCCGAAACATTATCAGAACCTTGTCCTAAAACCTCAGCACTTGCCTTGGATGCTTTTCGCAGGACCATGAAAGGGGATTGTAACTTATCTCTTCTGCAATAAAAATGCATATACATATAGAAGTTAGCTTAATGAGAAAAACTTCTCTGTGTGGGATAGAAATGAACTTTATGAATAAAATAGGAAGCAAAATGTCTATATCTTCGAACATTTAACATATCGATGTCCTTACGAACAGAACGGTCCAATCATATTTAGATAGAGATTTTGGCAATAAAAACCATATCCTTACTTTGTCGTTTTGCCTTATTTCCAATTAATGCCATAAATTTTGACGGTTCGTAGCACAAGCTAGCGCAAGGAAAATTTGAAAATACCTCGTAAACTGTGCACTATTATTATTTGCATTAAACATTGATTATGCTGACTTGGCTTCCTTAATTAGGATTTAAAACAACATTTCGGCGTTCACCGTATTGGGGCTTTTAACTCTAACATTTTGAGCCTCTAAAAGCCGAGATGGTGATGATTAGATTTAATTAAGCAAGGACATAAATAGGATCAAGTGTTTTAATTGATATCGCAACTTTGCGACTTGGGACCTCAAATGTATAGTTTCTAGGAGGAATGTATGCCGTGTGGTGAAATCCCAAGAAACTTAAATCATGGTCAAAACTAACAACCATGACTCTAACCTGGGTTACTTAGGTAAAATTTTTGTGGCTTCATATTTTAGAGTTTTAGCGGTAATGTTTTAGGAGAGAGTGAATGTCGAGACGCGAAATCCCGACAACACTTGACTGGGGTTTACCCGACCTTAGTCTTATATTTCACCATAGGTAATCTTTTTAAAACTTTTCGCGACCTCGCAGATCGGGGTTTGTAAATCTTGTGACTTGTAACTCCCGAAGAACGATATTCCGAGGTACAAAAAGAAACAGTGTTTGTTTAACGATAGAAAGTGGTAACTCATGAAACATCACATCCCCTGCTATTTCATATGTCGAGACTACTGACATTTTCAATAGGTGAATGTCATGAAGCGAAAAAGAACATAAGAACCAACATTTGACTTTTAAAATATATTTGAACCAAATGCAAAAGGCGGCTCCAACATAGGCTCCAACTAGGGAACCCATCTTCTTATGAGGCAGGAAGAACAGTAGACCACGTGCCTATATTGGGTAAATGGAGTCACTGGTTTCACTTCTATGAAACATTCTTTAAGGAAGAGATAAACAAAGGGAAGAAAATATTTTTGTCTTTCACTGCTGTAAGGTCTTTCAATACTCAAATATATTTCTCACTTAGTTACAGTCCCTTTCACAACTTTCTCTTTCTCTTTACTGAGTTTAGGTCTGCATGAAGAAAAATCAAAACAGTTCTAGGAAATCCAACAGATCTTGCAGTTTTTGGCTTACACCTGACAAAATTTATTGCATTTTTTAATCGGGGAGTCCCGTCTGGACTTAGGATGTGGATCCAGTATCGAGAAAGTTGATTACCAGATCTGAGTGAAATTCATGTATAACAGCCTTACAGATATCTCAGATATTGCTTCACTGCCAACGGGTCTGTTCAGTACCCTGCTGAAGTTATCTGCCCCTTTTTTTCTGAATTTCCTTTCACCACTTTGAAATGTATTTATGCATTTAAATGTTGAGACGAGGGCACTCATTTTTGAATTTCCTTTCATCGTCTCTTCATACTAGATGTACAATTAGATATGACTTTCCTTTCATCATTTGTCTTATCATTTTCTTTTTAGAATACGAAGCAGGGGCAATCAGATCTGATGAGGGGTGATACCTGTGTAATATTTCACAATGTAGGTCTATCAACTTACTTTGATTACTCAGTGCCAACCTTATTTTTACCTTCACAACACCTTGGTACCTAGAGAGAAAAAAGGGGAAACATTTTTCTAGGGGTTTTCCTTCGAGTAAGCCTTAATCCTTCAAAACTGTTGAAAAACCTAGAAACGTTAGGATCCACCTACGCATAACTTGTTTAGCAAGAAACCAAGGAGTGTGAAGACCAACCTTCTTTCCAAAACACACTTACAGCTTTCAAAGTTTAAACATAATCTCTTCTCCCTATGTATATAAGTCCGAAAAGACATTTGGCATTTTTAAGAAGACAAAATTGAAGACCGAAAGAGAGGTGACAGACAGATGTTTGTATGCTGATGCAGGGGTCAAAAATTAAAACCTCTTTTTTGAAAACCCTTCCCCAGAGATGCTTCACTTTTCTGTTTTTTTTAACTACCACCTATCTGTGTTTTAAGTTAAAATTATTAGGATCCAAAGAAAGTAACTGTACTTTTTAATAATCAATTAAGCAAAAACACTAGATTTATGAGACCTTTATGATGTTTTGGAGATCTCTGCTTTCTTAAGGAATAGAATTTTGAGGAGTTCGTACCTTTACCTTACCATTTAAAATAACCGAAAGCCTTTTCTGTCACCTGTTTTTGGCGAATGCAAATCTCCGATACATGACCTTTTGTTTTCTCCATTCGATCGTTTGGTTTGCAAACTGAAATCCTGTAAACACAAAGAGTGTCCTTTTAAAAAAAAGTTAAATGTATTTGAAAACCGTGTATCTCTATTTATATTTACCTAATTAATAAAATTTGAAAGCTTATCTCAAGAGAATCATGAAATAGAAAGCAAATACAAACTAGTATATACAATGAAAAACCTAGGAGAACTAATTATGTCATGTAGTGTTTTAGATAATGCCCATTGACAGGGGTGTTGAAGATTTTACCGTCCAGATTTTCTAATAAAAATGAATTTTTTCCTTCGGAAGTTGCGACTCTAAATGGTCCATACCAAATATGATCGAATTTACAATTTTTCGCCGAATCTTCCTTCCTAGCATCCCATCTTAAGACCAAATCACCTGGAAGAAACTCTCTGTCTTTTGTCTTACGTTCAAATAACGTTTTCGTGTCATCTTGATATTTGTGCAATCTTTCATCCACCTCGACCGTGTGTTTTTGTAATTCGATCAGCTGATTTATTCTCCTTGTGACATGGTTTGGTTCCTCTTTCTCATCTTTCCATAGTTTCATTAGGGGAAGTGCCAAGTTTATAGGTAACACCATTTCAGTCCCGTATACCATCTGGAAAGGAGAAATGCTGATGGATTTTTTTGTGTCAATCTTATTTTCCCATAGTGCGTATTTTAAATGTATATGCCAGGATTTCTTGTTCTTGTTCAAAACTTTCTTAATTATGTTTATCAGACTCTTGTTTGAAGACTCGGCTAGTCCATTTCCTTGGGGGTAATATGTTGTAGAATGGTTGAGTACAATATTGTATTTTTGGCAAAAGCTGATCATAGCCATAGATTTAAAAGCCTGAGCATTATCTGTTACTATCTTTCAGGGGCAGCCAAATCTAGATAAAATATTTTCTTCTAAGAAATCTATTACCACCGAATCTGTAGCCCTCTTAGTAGGAATAGCCTCTACCCATTTAGTGAAGTAATCTGTGGTGGTTAGGATCCATTTGTGTTGAGCACTGGAATGGGGGTTAATTTATCCTATAAAATCCAGTCCCCACTGCTGAAAAGGAGCCTTTGCTTTGACTGGAACTAAAGGTAATGCTGGGAGTTTATGCTTGCTTGGGAATAATTGGCAAGGGTCACAAGCCCTGACTTTGGCATTTACATCTAAGAAAATTTTAGGCCAATAATACCCTGCCCTCATAATTTTATAAGTTGTCGCTCTCCAAGCGTGATGTCCCCCACACACTCCTTCATGGGATTCACTTATGACCTCCTCTGTTTCAGATTCAACCAAACAAACCAACAGGAAGCCAAGTGGGTCCTTCCAAAACAATTTACCCTCAGATATACAGTATTTGACCTCATGTAGTTTTAGCGTTCTGGCTTTGGATGGAGATAAATCACTTGGGCACTTCAAAGTAAGTAGGTAAGATACTATGTTTTTGTACCAGCCAGAGGATGTAAACTTCTCTTTGATTCTGACTTCATTTGTTTGCTCGTAGATCTCATTCATATCTTCATCTTCTCCACATCCATGTATGATATTTATGCTAATGGATCTGAAATTAGATTCAGCTAAGAGTTTATCCAAACCTTGACCCTTTACGAGCTTCGTCGGCTTTATTTCTAGATCAAATTCATGAATTTTTGCGAGCCACCGCCCCTTCTACCATCACTATCAGGCTGCACTAAAATGTCTTTTACAGAGCTAGTAGGTACATACATCATTATCTTGGAATGCAATACATAAGTCCTAAAATATTTTAATGCCTTTACCATAGCATATGCTTGTTTTTCCATTATATCGTATTTTAGTTCCACATCTCTGAGACTTTTGCTGAAAAAGGCTATCGGTTGTTCGAAACGTTCCTCATTTTTCTGGAGGAGCACTGCGGAAATGGTGTGCTCGGAAGCGAACAAGAAAATGAGAAAATCCTTTAGATAGTCCGGGCTTGCCAGTACAGGTGCCTCGCTTATAACCCTCTTGATACGTGCAAATGATTCTTTAGCCTCTGTTGTCCATTTTACCTCGTTGTTTTTCTTTAACATACCTGTGATTAATTTCACAATTTCAGCGAAGTTTGGAATAAACCTTCTCAAAAAGTTTATCTTTCCTAAGAATGACTGGATTTCCTTTACATTTCTAGGAATATTTATTGTGTCTATAGCTTGAACCCTGCTGGGATCAATTTTAATTCCGTCTTGGGACACAATATGACCCAGGAGTTTACTTTCCCACATGGTGAAGTGAGACTTTTTAGGGTTTAAAGATAGACCGAACCTGCGGCATTTTTCGAAAGTCTATTTGAGATGTATTAAATGGTATTCATCACACTTAGAAAAATGGTTAGATCATTGAGGTAGATAACTACAAACTTGTCTCTTTCACCGACGAAAGAAATATCCATAGCACACTAGAAAGTCCCACCTGCATTCATTAGACCAAAAGGCATTTTATCATACATGAATGTACCCTAGGGTGTAGTGAAAGCAGTTTTTTCTTTATCTTGTTCATTTACAGCAATTTGATTGTACCCAGAGAAACTGTCGATCATAGAAATCCTATTTTCTTCGATTACCTTTTCTAAGACGTGATCCATATTAGGTAAAGGATAGTTGTCTTTTAGGGAAGATTTATTCAGATTTATGAAATCAACACACAGTCTAATATCTCCACTCTTTTTTCTAACAGGGACCAAGTTTGCCACCCAATTGGAGTATCTCAGTGGTACTATTATTTTCGCGTCTAAAAGCTTCTTGACTTCTCTTTTGACTATGGTTAATAAGATATGGTTGATTTTCCTAAGCTTTTGCCTAAAGGGTTTGATACCATGCTTTAGAGGTATCTTGTGTTTGATCACGGTAGTGTCGTAAGTCCTAAGCTCTTTGTAATACCAAGCGAAAACATCTTTATATCGTGCAAGCAAATCTTTATACTTATTTTTCACCTCAAGAGGAAGATACTTTGATATTTTCACCATCCTGGGTTCCTCTTTTGTCCCTATATCGTAATATTCAACCTCTTCTGGTTGGGGTTGAAGAGTAGATTTTAAAGGCATGTCATTCTGATCGAAAAGTCTCTCCAAGGGGATTAGTCCCTTTGGAATCTGATTATTTTTTAAAACTAACATGCGATGGTCGACAATATTTTCTCGGAACTCCTGAGGGTATTCTCCTTCTTGCATGATCCACATGTGATCATTTTGATTCTCTTGATCGATGTGAGTTTTAGAAAAGTCACCCATTGCTTCGAGGAACTTTCTGATCTATTTTTCATCCTCAAAATCCTGTCAGTGTTGTATGTTGTTTGGGATGGATGGTCTGTGCCTTACCTCTATATGGTATTTTAATTTAAAAGCCATGGGGGGAGAGAAAGTCAAGGCTGCATTGGCTAATGAATCAACGTACAAATTTTCAGCGTGTGGTATGAAATGGATATTTACAGACGTGAAGAAATTTTCCATTAGATCCCAAGCACAATTTCTATACGCTCTCAATCTCGGGTGTTTGGCCTGGTATTGTCGGTTTATCTGTTTGACTATCAACTCAGCATCTCCATATACTTCCAGGTTCTTTATGTTCAGTTTCTTGGCATCTTTCAATCCTAATACTAAGGCTTCATATTCACATACATTGTTAGTGTAATCAATATCCCATTGAATCCTATAAGAAAAAGGGATGACAAACCTATTTTCAGGTGCCACAAAAAGTACTCTTGCACCGTCTCCTTCACATGACAGAGCACCGTCAAAAAACATTTTCCAGATCTCTCTGCTATGTATATTTTTGGATTCTTTCTCGTCTATGAAGTTTTCTTCTGTGCAACTATCTATACCATCATCAAAAGACAAAATACAATTTCCTAGATCTTGATCAGCAATGTAAATGGGAAAATTGTTAGGATTCTAAGGATCACTCATGGTATAGGCTAACCTCATTTCCTTGTATAACCTAGTAAGTTTCCCACCAAATACAAGAATTGTGGCATAAGTCATGTCCATTTGGAGGGATCCCCCATGTTTGGCTCCCCACGACCTTTATAACAACAATCCATATTTTGGGGGGATATATGCAATAACTACATCCATCAAAACACTTTTGACTAGGACTTGTGCAAGGGTGACTACTAAATCTTTTATCATACCTAAGCACTTGACTCTTCTTGAATCAAAAGAGTAGAGATCTCTGTAAGGTCGGGTGATCTCGAGGCCTAGCCTATCCATAATAGATTTGGGCATCACATTATGTGAAGCTTCAGAATTTAGCATGTAGCTATGCAACAGTCAATCATGTACATTTAGGGTGATATACAAAGGGGAAACGGTGTCTCTGGCGCCCTCGAAATGTGGACCGAAAGTGATATTTGTCTTGTCATCTTCCAAATTTATTTCGTTTGAATGACTTTCTTGGTTTGAAAAACCTATCACCTTGGTTATCTGTTTTGAATATGCAGGGTTTTTTGCTAATTCAACCAGCAGAATTGGTATTTTGATCCTATTTATTTCATTTTCGACACTAAAACCACCGCCATCTTTGTCCATCCCACTGGTTAAAACCTCAAGCTCTTTCTTTTCTAACCTATTTGTCTGATATCATTTATTACTCATGATCTTACTTACCAGTGTTTGTGTATCGGTTATCTTGATCTCCTTTGTTTGGGTCTCAACCTCCTTCATATTTGAATTCAATAAGTTAGTCCCTTTAGATGTTTTGGTATCCTTTGGGGTGGGTACATATAATTCACCTCTAGGGAGAATTTTCCTGGGTTGAAAAATCAACGTGGACTTGTTTTTAGACCTCAGGTTATACCTAGGTTGGACTTCAGCCATTATTGAATCAGTTACTTCTTGATGGTCTGAGACACCTGTGTTGTTTATGTCACCATCTGCATCTGAGGGTTGTTGTGTGCTTAAAAAATTCTCATAATCTTCTTTAGTTATATAAGGTTGAGTGTAGTTGTCACCCAAATTTTTCACATCTTCTTCTATACCTTCGAAATCTTCCAGATCATTTCCTCCTATAAAATTTTCATTTTTTAAAGGGGTTTGAATTTTCTGATCTTCATTTTTAGTCTGTCGTTGTTGATTTTGAGGGTTGGGGTTTCTTCTGAATTCTCTTTTAATGAAAGGATCATTCTTGGATTGGTCTAGCTCCATCCTGGAAATCTTAGTCGATAATTCTTTAATTACCCTAGCCATATCGTCCATTTTGTCGTTTGTAGATCTATTAGATCTTGAGGGTCCCACTTGTTCCCTAAAATGTCTAGTTTCTTTGTTCCCCATTTCTATCCTAGCTTTCAACTTACTAGAGTCCATCATGTTGGACTCAATTTATACATCATCATCCTACATTTGGGTTAAGGTGGCCCCCCTTCTTTCTCTTAAGAGAAGGGTGAAGTTGGGTTCGAAAGCTCCTGCAGAGGTTACTTTGGCTACAGGTTGGGAGGGTTTGACTTCGGCTGGGATCTTATTATATATTTTATTAAATCTTTGGATAAATTCCATAACTGTTTCTGAATTCCTTTTCTTTAAAGATCCGAACTCAGTTAGATAATATAAGTGGTCTTTTCTCTCACCCCATTGTCTAAGAAAGGCATCTTCTAAGGCATTGTAAGATAGAATAGACCCTGCGGGTAGGCTCCGAAACTAGGTTTGTACCTGTCCTTCAAAATTTTGGACAAAAAGACTCAAATACACATCTTCGTGTTTGAGATCTAGGATATCCGTGAACTGATCGAAGAATTTTATATGTTTGGTTGTGGTCAAGTCTCCTTCTCCTGTAAACTTAGGTAAGTTTTTTATATAATTTTTGGGAAGGTCATGAAGAGGGACAGATAGAACCAAAGGTGCATATCTTCCAGCCACTTTAGAGAAAACTCTGGGAGGAGGGAGAGGCCCTTGGCCTCCTACTGCTCCTTCTGGAACCCTACCACCTCCTAAAACTCTTCCACCTCCAAAAATCCCTCCACCTCCTCCTCCGACGGCTGCCATTGGTATTACCGGATAAGGAAACGGTGTATTGTATAGAGGGTTCTGGAATACTAAAAGCAAATATTTATCTTCTTTGTGAGATGGGAAGGCCAAAGACAGGTGATTGGAGACGCGAGGACTTGGCTCTTCGAATTTGTAGGAGATGTAATCAAGGGATCCCGTGGGTGTGAGATTTGAGTATATAGTATACTCTTCGAGACTTGGTGAGGTCGAGATGTTTGAAAGGAGAATCGGTGGGATGTCAACTGCTTTTAAATTTACTGTCGAGTTTTTACCTTTGTGTTCGACAGAGGTTTTTGGGAGGATTTCACTCTTAACCACAGAGCTGAATAAAAATGAATTGATGCTTTTGGGAGGCGTACTATGCAAAGTTGAAGGTTCACAAGCACTTTTGGTCCTGGGGTATGGGTGTTTAAGCTGATAGACTGTAGTAGTCGGCTTAAGAGAACCTCTAGCTTTTAGTAGTTTTTTGGGATCAGAAACACGCGTGGTCTGCTTGTTCTTCGGGTTTTGTTTGGTATTCACTGCAGTAGAAGTTTTACTAAATTGCAATGCGACATTCATCAGATATGTATAAGTGAAATAAAAATGAGTATGAAATAACAGAGAGAAGAAACTCATAGCATAGTAGTGACGAAATTAGGAATCTCCGGATTGCTTAGTATGAATTCTCCAAAAGAGACAGTCTCTATTACAATTAATCAAAAAGGTCCAACCCCTTTTTCCTTCTTCCTAATGTATATTTATACAAATTTTTTATAAGCTGGAATTCAATAGTTCCAGAGGTTTTCGATTATAATCAAAGGAGTTGAAACATTTTGTTTCTTTATCTTTGTTCTCATCTGGTACCCGAAACCTGCCTCTTCGCATGCTCCTTGCAGATAACGCATTTCTCCACCAGTTGTGATATCAACTTAGATGGCTCTGCTTGATTATTTGCCTCAAAAATATAGCAGTCTTTCATCAATAGCGACAACTTTCCTTCCACCTGTTGATCTTTGACATTGATAAAGCATAACATTATACTCAGTTTAATTATCCTTGGCTTCTTGTTTTCGGCCCCCAACTTGCTCTTCTTTATCCTGTTGTTCTTCTTGGCTGGGTGCTAAACCTTTAGAGTCTCCGGCTTCTATTGGTTGTTCCTCTGCTATCGTCGGATTTTCACCCCGTAATATTGAAGGAAGGAAACTCTGCCTATGCTCTTGGAATATGACAACAACGGCCCTCTTTTTGGGCTACAGGGCTTGTATTCGGGCAAAAACCTCGTCATGAGATTTCATTCCTCAGAAAATATCATCGTGAGGCAAATTCTTATGCTCAAATCTTTTAAGGCCATAGCTAGCCAAATGATTACTCATGACCCTGTGTGGATCGTGTTTCTTGAATTCGATGTGAACCAACTTTATATCTTCTAGGGCTACTTCTTCGGCCTTTGCATGCCCAAAGTCTAATAATGAATAGGTGTTTAAATGAACAGGAAAAGGTGGCCATATTTTTTTTGAAAACCCTTTCAATTCTTTACTTATACCGCCGATTACGGTTTGCCTGGCGATCTCGCGACAAGCCAGCCTGTTGGGTATAAGTAAGGGTAAAGCATGAGGAGGGATAGAAGCACCGAAAACCCTGATGTATGAAAACTCTTTCTCCACGTACCAATCAACCACTCTGCTTAAATTTGCTGTGATGCTATCCGATATCCTGGGTGGCGGATTACCGAAGATGGCGACATGCATTGATACCATTACCTAGTTGAAGATTTCATATACGAAATCCAAATCCTTGTCCTCCCACAACTTAGAATGGTATGCATGGACTAGCTTAGCATCCAATGGAGCCCAACTCCAATTCATCAAGGGAAAAGGCGTCATGGAACATACTGTGTCCATGAGATATGCAGACATAAAAAATGAAGCAACTTTCCCTTTTTCTTTCTTCGTCTGATATTCTATAATCCGACTGGTCAAGGTATCTGATAATATTTTGGCCCAGTCAAAAGAAGAGCCTTCTGCTACTGAATATATCAAGGGCATGCATGGGAGGAAACAATGCATGGTGTCTTCCCTCCCGTACAATCTACAGGTCATCATTGCCACGTATTTGAAATGTGGTTCCAAAGAGGATATGGAATAAATCCCATTGTTGTCTACCCTGAACTTCATTGGGTGTGAGACCCAATCCTTGATCAAATTAGATAAACTTTTTGTGTATTGTTTGCATTCCTTTTGCTTAAAACCCTTTCGAAACTTTGCATTGTATGTGAATTCTGACATGGGTGGTAACTTATACATCGCCTGTAAGTTTTCTGGTCTAAAGGTCCCAACAATGACCTTCTACTCATTGATGATGGTTCTGGTAGGGATGTCTACATGATCTAGCACCCATCGGATCATGTCATAGTAAGGCAGGAGGCATGGCCTGGCCTCTATTTTGTGCATCTCTACTTGGACAATGATCTTGTTTTTGGTAGTCATGTCATCTTTCTTGTTGTCACTAGAATCATCCGAACAGTTCACCACATCTGATTGCAAAACCTTTGGGACGTATGACCAGGTTCACACAGAATCAACGCCCCGAGGTGAAGTATCCGAAACATTATCAGAACCTTGTCCTGAAACCTCGGCGTTTGCCTTGGATGCTTTTCGTGGGGCCATGACAAGGGATTGTAACTTAGCTCTTCTGCAATAAAAATGCGTATACATATAGAAGTTAGCTTACTAAGAAAAACTTCTCTGTGGGGGATAGAAATGAACTTTATGAATAAAATAGGAAACAAAAGTTATATATCTTCAAACATTTAACATATCGATGTCCTTAGAAAAAGAACGGTCCAATCATATTTAGATAGAGATTTTGGCAATAAAAACCATATCCTTACTTTGTCGTTTCACCTTATTTCCAATTAATGCCATAAATTTCAACGGTTCGTAGCACAAGATGGCGCAAGGAACATTTGAAAATACCTCGTAAACTGTGCACTATTATTATTTGCATTAAACATTGATTATGCTGGCTTGGCTTCCTTAATCAGGATTTAAAACAATATTTCAGCGTTTGTCGTATCAGGGCTTTTAACTCTAACATTTTGAGCCTCTAAAACCCGATATGGCAATGATTAGATTTAATTAAGCAAGGATGTAACTAGGATCAAGTGTTTTAATTGATATCATGACTTCGCGACTCATGACCTCGAAGGTTTAGTTTCTGGGAGGAATGTATGCCGAGTCGTGAAATCTCAAGAATCTTAAATCATGGTCAAAACTAACAACCCTGACTCTAACCTGGGTTACTTACGTAAATGTTTCACGACTTCATCTTTCAGAGTTTTAGCGGTAATGTTTTAGGAGAGAGTGAACACCGAGACACGAAATCTCGACAACACTTGACTGGGGTTTACCTGGTCTTAGCCTTAGCTTTCACCTGAGGTAAGCTTTTTAAAACTTTTCGCGACCTCGCACATAGGGGTATGTAAATCTTGTGACTTGTAACTCCCGAAGAGCAATTTTTTGAGGTACAAAAAGCAACAACCTTCGTTTAATGATAGAAAGTGGTAACTCATGAAACATCACATCCCCCGCTATTTCGTAGGTCGAGACTACTGATATTTTTAGTAGGTGAATGTCACGAAGTGAAAAAGAACTTAAGAACCAGCATTTGAATTTTAAAATAGATTTGAACCAAATGAAAAAGGAGGCTGCAACAATGGACATAAATGTATCTTACCTTCTCTTAAACTCTAAAGCTTAAACGAAATTGAATTATGTCATAGATTTTTTTTTTTTATGGTGAATTTGAGGTACATTACATATGGTACCAGAGAAAAAGCTACAACATTGGGCCTGAACAGGGCCACATTAGCGACTTAGTGTACATTTCGACGTATGTAAAACTAATAAATCTTATGGTTTCAAACAGAAAGCCCTTTCTGTTATTTTTGTAATCTATGGCATCTCAGGAGGGTGCATAAATCAGCATGGAAGGAAATTCGCAGCAAGGACCTCCGGGAGATCCAAGACAAAACAATGATGGAAGCTCACCTACGAAGGTGTTGGAAACAATGAGGAATCTTATTGTTGAACTATAGGTTTTCAAGGCTGACAATGAAAAATTGAAGAAAACATAGCAGGTACAATAGGAGATAAATGAAATCATGTTGTGTAGTATAGTAACCAAGAAAATCCCAAAAGATGATAACCATGATGAAGAAGTCAGGAAAAGGGCCTCCAAGAATTCTGGACTGGAAATAGAAAAAGGAGACAGTTCGTCTGAAGGGACACCTTCAGATGAGGACAAAACTATACTAGACAGAAAAAGAAAACAAGTAGACCACCTTGAAGGAGAATTTAAAAAGATTAAACTAGCTACCTTTGATGGATAATCTAGGACAGGAGAAGAAGCTGAGGTGTGGTTGTTGGACATAAAAAATTACTTCCATATCTACAACTATTCCAGCAACATGAAGGTCAAAATGGCCATCTAAAATCTGAAGGGGAAGGCCAACATTTGGTGGCAGGACCTAAAATTGGCCAAGGGCCTAAAGGAGAAACAGTTGGAATGGTTGAACTGTAAGAAGTATTTTAAGAAACAATACCTTTCTGAAAGATATTATGAAAGGAAGAAGAAAGAATTTTATGAGTTATGACTCAGACAGATGACGATGGAGGACCTTATAAATAAATTTCTGAAACTACTAAGGTCCGTACCATACATCCAAGAGGATAAGGTAAAAATCTAGTGATTCTTAAGCTGTTTACCACAGTCCTACAGGGACAAAACTGAGTTTGACAACCCCAAATCCTTGAGTGAGGTATTCGGGAAAGCACAAATCTGCTATGACCAGTATAAACAACGAGTAGAGTTTCCCAAGGCCTGGAAGGATAAGAAGAAAGATCGAATTAACCAACGAAAGAAGGGATACCAGCCAACTCTTTATCAGAATGTAGCAGAAGGTTTCCCAAGGAAGGATTTTTCACTCCAATCATCTGAATACGCAAGGTAGCGGTAAACCTGGGAACGAAGACGTTTATGGACAACTCCCGCGAGCCATTAAGGTGTTGGGAGTGTGGAGCGCCTCATCTAAGGAGGAATTGGCCACATTTAATTGCAACAAATAGAACTGCTATTCACAATTTGCAGGAAGCCTCGATAATGGGAGACATCTACAGAAGTCTGCATTGGATAAATGCAGCCATAGATGGTCGACAAGCTGACCACTAGTCCTCGGTGGTAGAAATCGAAGGTAAATTCAATGACACTCTAATTTCTATTTTAATTGACCTTGGAGCTACATTAAGTTATATTAGTCCTGATGTAGTAGAGTCGAATAAACTTAAGAAACTGAAGCACGTAAAATCATGACTTGTACAACTAGCAACAGGCACTAAAAGGAAAGTAGTTGACTTTATTTTTGATCTTGAGTTCATCTTAGATGGTCAAAAGATAAGGACCAATCTGAACATCCTACCACTAGGATCTTATGATATGAATATCGGGATGGATTGGTTGGAACAACACAAAGAAGTACTAGACTGTTATACAAAGATACTTAGCTATAAAAATAATTTTGGCACTATTAGAACAACCTAAGGCATACCAAAACCTATATCAGTCAGACAAGTTTCAGCGATGCAACTCAAGAAATGTATTAAAAAGGGATGTCAAGTTTACACCATCCAAGTGACGAATCTATTAGAAAAGGAAGATAAGCCCAAGTTAGAAGACTTTTTTCTCCTACATGAATTCAGAGACATGTTTGTGGATGAGATACTAGAATTACCTCCTAGAAGGGAAATAGATTTCTCCATAGACTTACTACCCGTATCAACCCCTATCTCAAAAGAACCCTACCGAATGAGTCTACTAGAACTGACAAAATTGAAAATACAATTATAGGAATTGTTGGACAAAGAGTATATCAGACCGAGTGTCTCGCCATGGGGAGCACTAGTCCTCTTTGTGAAAAAGAAATACGGTACTCTAAGACTATGTATCGATTATAGACCACTGAACAAAATTACCATTAAGAACAAATACCCCTTACCTAGGATAAATCATCTGTTCAATCAAGTTGGTGGGGCCAAGATCTTTTCAAAATTGGATTTACGATATGATTATCATCAAGTTAGGATAAAGGACAAGGACATAAACAAAACAACTTTTCGAACAAGATACAGACATTACGAGTTTGTAGTCATACCTTTCAGACTCACTAACACACCAACCACATTTATGTTCTTGATGAACATCATTTTCAGTCAATACTTAGACAAGTTTGTAGTAGTATTTATCGACGATATTCTGGTCCATTCTAAAACAGAGGAGGAACATGATGAACACTTAAGAATAGCTTTGCAAACATTAAGGAAACACAAACCATAAAAAAAATTCAATGAATGTGACTTTTATAAAAAAGAAACACAATATTTAGGACATGTCATTTCCTCGGAACGTATTGCTATAGACCCGGAAAAGATAAAAGCCATTATGGAATGGCCAGTACCTAAGGATGTGGCAGATATCCAGTCATTCATGGGAATCACTAGATATTATTGCAGATTTATAGAAGGGATTTCCGAGATAGCCTACCGTATCACATCATTACAAAAGAAAGGGACCAAGTTTAATTGGTCGCAAAAGTGTCAAGACAGTTTTAACAAGATAAAAGAATTATTGACATCGACACCCATTTTGAAGGTAGCAGACCTAGATAAAGACTTCTTAGTATGTGTTGATGCAAGTAAAGAGGGACTAGGTGGTGTTCTAACTCAGGAAGGGCATGTGATTTGTTACGAGTCCCATAAATTAAAAGAACACGAGAGAAATTATGTCACTCATGACTTAGAATTGGCAGCAATAATACATGCCTTTAAAATGTGGCGACACTATATAATGGGCAAAAAAATCCTACTATTGACGGATAATAGCGGGGTGAAATATTTGTTTAACCAACCAGACCTTAATGCAAGACAAGCAAGGTGGCTATCCTTCCTGAGCGAATTCAACTTCAAGGTCGGACATATCAAGGGTAAGGAAAATAAAGTAGTAGACACTTTAAAAGAAGAGTCCATGGGTTATTTGAGATAAATATCAGCAGGGAAGAAAGCGATCTAGAACAAGGAATAAGGACGGCAAGTATTAACGACAAAAATTACACTAAAGTGATGGCAGAATTTCAAAACAGTATCGCAAACTCAAATAAACTAGATCTAAGTATTGACAAGAAGGGACTATTACAATTTGAAAACAAACTTTACATACCAGATTCAACAGAGTTAAAATTAATTGTTGTAGACGAAGTGCATAAGAAATCGTATTCTGGCCATCCAGGTTACCAAAAAACAATAACAACACTCAGAAAACTATTTTACTAGCCTAATATGAAGGAGGAAACAACAGAGTACTTGGCTAGGTGCCATGATTGTCAGCAGGTTAAGGCTGAGAACCAGAACCCAGCCGGCATATTATAGCCATTACCAGTACCAGAATGGAAATGGGAGACTATATCGCTAGACTTTATAACAGGTTTGCCTAAAACTCAGAAACAAAATGATTCTATCATGGTTGTAATCGATAAACTCAGTAAGTCTGCACACTTTATTCCTGTAAAGTCTACTTTTAAAGCTATAAACATTGCTGGAATACTCATGAAATAATTTTTTAGACTGCATGGTATTCTTAAAATGGTGGTTTCAGATAGAGACGTAAAATTTACATCTGCTTTTTGGAAGGAATTGTTTGCAAGACTAAACACTAACTTTAACTTCATTATGAACTATCATCCACAAATGGATGGACAAAATGAAAGGACAAACCATATCATAGAGGATATGCTTCGCGTATGTAAGAACAAAACTGAGCAAGTGGGAAGACTACCTGCACTTGGTAGAATTTGCATATAACAATGGGTACCAAACTTCGGCTAAGTTGAGCCCTTTCAAAATAATGTATGGTAGAAAGTGTACAACTCTAATTAGCTGGGATAACCTGGTTGACAAACTCATGGTTGGACCAGAGATGCTCCAAGAAATGGAGAACATGGTAAGAAAGGTACAACAGAACTTGAAAGAAGCACAGGACAAACATAAGAGTTATGTAGACCAGAAAAGGAGACACTTGGAATTTCAAGTGGGAGACCATGTTTATTTGAAGGCTAAAGCCCTAAAAGGATCGCTGAAGTTAGGGAACTGTGCCAAGATGGCACCCAGGTTTTGTGGGCCCTTTGAGATACTAGCTTGAATTGGACCCATAGCATACCAACTAGCACTTCCAGCTAATCTCATAATTCATAATGTATTTCATGTTTCTTTGTTGAAAAAGTATATTCATTACCCTACTCATATGATTGATTGGAACTTGGTGCAGGTGGAACCTGAAGGCGAGTTCCAGGTGGAACCCCTATGCATTCTGGACTAGAGAGAAATAACACTTCAGAACAGACTCATCGCTCAGGTAAAGGTGAAATGGAAGCACTTTAGTCCTCAGGAGGCCACTTGAGAGTTGGAGGGAGATTTGTGGAAATCTCATCCAACCCTGTTCCAAGAAGGGAAGGAACATTGAGGGTAGTTTTTTTCTGAAGGGGGAAAGGATGTGATATCCCCAAAAATAAAATATTTTTGAAATTCAAATTCATTGGAAATTTATTCCGTTTTTAGTAAATTTGAATTTGAATTTTTTTTTCCATTTATGGCAATTTCGAATTTCGGATTTAATAACTGTAATTAATTAACATGACTGTTGGGCAGAGACCTGATTTTACCCAACTAACTATTTGACTATGAAACTTGTATTTGGCCATTGACAAGTGGAAAATCAGTGATTTGGCCATGGGCAACCCCTGAAAATTAGGGATTTAGAAAGCTGCAAAAATCCCCAAGGGAGGGAAAAAGACCCGGGTGAAATTGATAAATAACATATGTGAGGAGGCAGGATGCTTGAAAGTATGAGGAGAAAATAGACTATGGATTTTCCTTGATGTTCTGAGCACTGCTGAGTAAGTGTGAGGCAAAAGGATAACTGTTGTAATTGTGGACATTGTTGAGGAGGAGTTTTCCAAATTTGCTCTCATGGAATCATGGCTAGGCTAGGGGCTGAATCGGGGAAGAAATTTTGGCTGCCTATTCTACTGTTGGGAGGAACGTGGTTGTTCCCTTTGGCTTCCCACAAAACTGGTTCATATATGTTGATCTACTCCTTCTTTGTGTTAAATAATTATTTATACTGGTGATATGTATATGTTAATTATGTATTGAAGTACATCCATGGGAGAAATCTATTGTGTCATAATCCATTTCTGTAATAGGAAAAACTTGTTGGTTTGTAATCATTTCACCGCTTTATGATGGCGGATCAATGGCCATCTTGACCCTTCAAGACGTGAGGGTTCACTCTCAAGTGGTGGTCGCCTTAGCCTTGTAGGCCACCAAATACCATCATCGCCCCGATTTAATTTTTCCTAAGGTCGAAGGGGCATGTTTTGTTCCCATAAATACTTGAATCTTATTGAATTTTTGAACTCCAAAATCCCGAACCCCGAAATCTCGAAGTGTTGGTCCCACATTCCATTCACATTTTCGCAATTCAGGAGTTGTTGTGTGTTGGTGTTTGGTATTTGAAATCGTGAAATCCTGAACCCCGAAACCTCAGAGTGTTGGTCCCACATTCCATTCACATTTTCATAATTCAGGAGTTTTTGTGTTGGTGTTTGGCATTTGAAATCGCAAAATCATTAAACCTCGAAGTGTTGGTCCCACTTTCCATTCACATTTTAGTAATTTGGGAGTTGTTGTGTGTTGGTGTCTGGCATTTGAAATCTTGAAATCCCAAACCTCGAAACCCCAACGTGTTGGTCCCACATTCCATTCACTTTTTCTCAATTTGGGAGTTGTTGTGTGTTGGTGTTTGGCATTTAAAATAACGAAATCCCGAACCCTGAAACCTCGAAGTGCTGGTTCCACATTCCATTCACATTTTCACAATTCGGGGGTTGTTGTGTGTTGGTGTTTGGCATTTGAAATCGTGAAATTCTGAACCTCGAAACCCTAAAGTGTTGGGCCCACAGTCTTTTCGCATTTCGTGATTTGACAAGCAATGTGGTCTTTTGTTTTTTTTGTGTGTGTTCGACATTTGTAATTGCCAAAACCCGATTGATCTCTATTTTTTTCACAAAACTGTAGGAACATAGTAAGAATTATTTGTTATCGGAACAACTCTAATATTGTAATGAATGTACTGGTAGAAACGATGGAGGATCTTCATCCGGGATAGAGGTAGAATAGAAATAATAGATCATATTACAAGACACTGTGTACAGGGCACGGAAAGTACATAAATTATTGTATATGAAAGTATTAAACTAATTAAGCATATTTTTAGAGCGATTTGTCCTAAGAGTTATTCTTGCCATGAGGTCATACATGTTTAAGTATTCAAAATTTTGTAATTAGACTATCGTCAAGATGGGATCCTTCAAGTCAACTATGCTTGACGTGTAAGCTATTGGTGTGTAGGAATGAGACCCAAGTTAGGTAGATATACTTGCTTGATTATATTTTCTGTAAGTAAAGATGCAGGACCATAGCAAGTAACTGAGATTTCCAATTATTAAACCAGAATCAAGATGAAACTATACCTATGACAGTGAATCAATCTATATATATTTAGAGAAAGATATAGATATGCACATACTTATAGGTGGAAATAAGTACAGATGTTAATGGAGAGTTAAAGCGAATTCCCTATAGTAAGAATGATAATATATGCCTTTATACGCACACATAGAAGACAGTCAAAATACCAACTGTTCTAGAAGTCATGAATATCCAACCTTCCAATTAAAGCATAATTAAATGTGCAGAACTGATTACTTTGACAATTCCAGACTCCTTGTCCTTCCAACTCTCGGTCGTCGAAACATTGAAGAGGGCTTAACGGTTCTGGATCACCCTTAGCCTTCGTCCATGTGACCATCACTCTATGATCATGTGCTTAACATCAAAGTGCTACCAGATTTTCATGATTCAGGGAATCGCGATGTAAGCATTCCTCCTATTCTTTGTTCTTCGAAATGTTGAAACCCGAAATAGGGCCTAATGGCTCCTTAGTTTGTCACTTAAGTCACTTTTCATACTACTGGTCCTGTGACCTAGTGCTACTACCCCGAAATGTCAAAATCTCCCCCTTAAGAGATCAACGGTCTAGTTTCCTCTTGAATCGACGACCATGATCCCACTGGATCGACGATCCACAACCTTTTGATATTTTCCTTGAACCTGGACCACTCGGCACGTGTCCTCCTTGATCAACGATGTCAATCGTTTCACAATTTCATGAACTAGGAGTTCACGATGCAACAACTCCAAAATTCACTTGCTTCTCCAAACCCCGAACTCCAAAATAGTGAAATTCAACGCCTTAGAGTGTTGGAAGATACTCGTCCTTAATCTCCTCACTTCTCTGCAAGATCTAACGACTCTCACAATTTCAACACTTCTTCCATGAAGTGTTTCCACTATTCATACGACTCCTCTCCTGGGGTGCTTCTAAGCGCTTAAATCCCTCGTAACTTGGTGCGATCCTATGGCTCTCGGGATTTTGGCACTTTTCCCCGAAGTGTCTCCACCATTCGTTTCAGCTGCTCTACTGCGCGACCACCCAGAGGTTAAACTTTGTGTGCCCAGATCCTTTCTCTAAACCTCAAGGGTTCCTTTGACCTAAGTTTAGATATTGCCTATATACATATAAATATGTTGGAGTAGTTTGAAAGTTAAGGAAAGTGATAGAATTATGGAAGAATTTATCCACATAATCTTTTCTGTTCGAAGTAAACTAGACTAGTGTAATAATGTCATTATGGACAAAAATGTATCTTACCTTCTCTTAAAATCTAAAGCTTAAACGAAATTGAATTATGTCATAGAATTTTATTTTTTTATGGTGAATTTGAGGTACATTACATCAAGCTTCCTCTCTCTTCAAATATTTATTGTGGCTTTCATAAATCTCTTTTGCTTCTTTCTTATTTTCTTTTTCTGTAATACAGACATTATAATAGAGATACTACGGTACATGCACTATGCATTCATGCTAGTGCCAAAAATCATGACTGTCTCTATATAGTTTCAAATGACTACCGTTGATGAGTCCTTCCATGATTTTCCCATTCAATTACTGCAATTGAAAAGCACCTACCTTTGTCATAGATCTTATGATATAGACACAACTAGTGCATTTGGATATTTCTAGGGTGTTGCAAAACTTTGTTGTCATAGAGAAAAACTAGGTCTCCCATGTGAAAATTCTTATTTTTAATATGTATGTCATACCATTCCTTTTTGTGAGTTTTTTGAACCTACTGAAGAAATCCTACGACAAAGTGGTCTTCCTCTAGATTCATTATCTCTGACGTAATTTTCTCTACTATTCCTAAATGCATGAGCTCTATCAACATAGAAATGCGCAAACTCGACACAATGAACTCCATGGGAATAACTATTTCCTGTTCATACACTAATTGGAATGGTGTCTATCATGTCAAATTCTTACATGTGGCTTGATATTCCCATAGCACTGCAAGAATCCACAAGTCAGATTCATCTTGATTTAAATTACATATATTCATCAACACATTCTCTAGGATCTTGCTAAACAGTTCCACCATTATATTCTCCCAAGGGTGATAAGGTGTGCTCTTCTGGTGATAAATATGTAATTCTTATGTCAAAGAAATAATAGTTTTATCCACAAAATGGGTTCCCTGATTACTCATAATGATTCTTGGATATCTAAACTTTGTGACAACATTCTCAAATATAAACTGTGTAGTAGTATTGAGCTGTAATCTCTAACAAGTTCTGCTTCATCCCATCGAGTCAAATAATTTTTCGCAGTGATTAAATATCTAGCTCCTGGCCTTTTTTCCAGTGGGTTGATCGGTCCAATGAAATCAACTACCTATTTGTCAAAATCCTGCAATGTTTCTTGTGGTATTAAAGGAATTTCATCTCTTATATATGGATTCCCAACTCATTGATATAAGAAACAGGTTTTATAAAACTTCTTATCATCCTTATGAAGGGTGGGCCACCAAAGTCCTTCACGTAAAAAAATTTAGAGCCGTCGCTTTCCCTGTATAGTGTCTTCCTGCGATTCCTTCATGTGCCTTTGATAGTATCATAGGCATCTCATGCTAAAATAAACATCGCTGAAGAATACCATTCATGCCTAACTTATACAAATTCCCCGCTATAAACTGATAATCTACTACCTTTACTACTAACTACTTCTTTTGCACAATTGTAAAGTCGAGTGGGGATAATCATGTGCTCAAGAAGTGCATAGTATTTGAAAAGTAATCCTCGACCATATATACTGAAAACAAGTGCATGTTCGGTATACAAACATCCACATTTTATGCATCTTCTCTTGTTAATATGTGTGACAAATGATGAGAGACTCTATTTAATTTTCCTCGTTTCATAATCACTTTAAAATCATACTCCTAAAATAATAACATCCATCTACACATATTCCCCCCCAACATTATCTTATTGAATAAGTATCTCAGTGCAAAATGATCTATGTACATCTTAAAATGTCATCCTTTTAGATAATGGCTAAACTTGTGTAGTGCATACACCATGGCCAATCCTTCATGCTATGTAGTAGTGTAATTTTGTTCAGTAGTAAACAAATTTTAGCTATAAAATGCAATGGGATGATCCAAACCTCCTTCCCATGGCTGAGCTAGAACTGTTCCTAACACTATAGATGATTCATATACATGGAAATGGAATTCCTTCTTCCAATATAGAAATGCTAAAATTGGCACAGTAAGTAGTTTCTGCTTCAAGGTATCCAAACTTTACTGACATTCCTCATTCCTTTCAAAATTGACCTCCAATTTTTTTTCCAGTGGGGTTATGATCTATGCATATCGCCTAATAAAATTTTTGTAGTACCCCATATGACCCATTTTTTCACGTAGTTTTCGCACTGCAGTAAGTGCTTGAAGATCAACAATGACAACAATATCCACAGGATCAACCAAAATTCCTTGTTTACTTACTACATGACCCAATATGATACCAAATGGTGCACAAAAAATACACTTCTTTAAGTTCAAAGAAATATGGAATTGTCTACATCTATCCAACATCAAGAATATAGTTTTAATGTGGCCCTTCAACAAAATGAACATTGTCCAATCATCCAAATATACTTCTAGTAATTTATCAATAAATTCTTTAAAAGTTGTGAAAACAACTCCGAAAAATACTGTTGGCACATTTTTCAACCTAAAAGGAATGATTGTATATTGATAACATCCTCATTCTATCGTAAATGTTTTCTTATTCCTATCCTCCTACAAAACCTTAATATGATGATACTCATAGAATCCATCAGTAAATGAGTAAGCTTAATGTCCTCCTACATTCTCCAAAACTTCATCTATAAACAGAGTAGGAAACGAGTCATGTAAGAAACCATCATTCAATTTTCGTAGATCCACACAAATTTTGATTCCACCCATTTTCTTGTTCTAAATCACCATTGAACTAATCCATTCTGACTTTGTGACAAGTTCAATAATCTCGGCTTCCAACATTCTATCTATTTCTACTTATATATTAGGTCCAATCGGTACAGTCTCTGTTTCACTCACTTGAGATCCATCTTCAAAGGGATCCTCATCTCGCCTAGCTCCCTAGCAATCCCTTTCATTTATTAAAATGTAGTTGGAAAAAGATCTTGGTGTTCCTATAGTAAATCAACAATCTTATTGAGAATTTTTTAACATTCCAGTAATATCTAATCTTTGCAAACTTTGGATTATAATTTGTACCAATATTCACCATGTGAATTTTAAACGACTTTTCATATTTGGTAGATTAAGGATCAGGATCCTTTACTACACACTTTCCTTCGGTTTCTGGTAATTGCAAATTTCTTGGGTCTTCATCCTCCTATTCTTTTCCAACAATGTTATATCATTCCTAAACCTCTTCAATAATCACAGAAGATCTGGGTGTACTACATAAGGGTACCGGTATTCTAGATTCTTTTGATTTAAAGATCCTATTCTTCATAATCTGTAGAGTTGTGTCTCCCAAAGGGGCATCATCTTCAAACTTGAAAGTTACCTTGAAGTTGAAAATCAAATATTCTTAGTCTGTTGTTCCTATGTGTACTTCCAGTTATAAATACCATTTCTCCAGGATCATACCCAGAGTGTGTACAAACAAGTGCGTCCATTCCTACTTAGGTATTGAGCTCCATGTCACAATGCACTATGTAATATGATATGTAGGACAACTCAACCTAGTATATTTATACGCAATATGTTCAATTTCTATTATGAATTTGAATTTAACCATCTTCTGCATTGCTGCCAATTCTCTATTCTATCCTTATTCACAACCCACCATCTTCCAGGAGTCTCTTTCAACACGATATCTAAATCTATAAATCTTTATTGTTTTGATATATGTAAACTAAATCATTTTATAAAAGGATCTATATCGCTTAGTACATCATACTTCAGATGATCACATACCTCAACTCCAATCTAGCACAATGTGCAGGTAATAAAAGCACATCTCCTTATAAATACTTCATGTAACCATTGTTGCCAATTTTCCAGGGCTTATTATGAATTGGATGCACAATAACTGATACTTCTCCAACTAAGTACACCCTAAAAAATAGGATTAATATAGTCATCCATATACACAAACACATTGTAAAGGTTATCGAGTTATTTTCCCCTTTTTGGTTCCACATATCATCTTCCTTCTGTGCGATCCAATGGTGCAGTAACTGTCAAGTCTCCTACGCCAAAGATCACTTGTCTCTTTTTTTGATCAATAATGGTCTAGTTATACAAATCCAAATCAAGTTTAAGTAATGATGGATAAGTTTTACTACCATCCGCTATCTCGATTACTTCAAAATATGTTGTGTTTCACATTCCATTGATGTTAACATTCACCCCTATCATTCTTACAATCAGAACAATCTTATGTTGATTTCCTACCCTCAATTGAACTGGTTACCAGATTAACTTTGGTTTTACCATCATTTCCCATGTATTCTTTGAAATAATGTTCATATTAGATCCCATATGCAAGATGATATTATCCATACCATAGTCTCCTACCTGCACATTAAGTTAGAATTCCCTATTCATCATTTTCTTACAATGTACCTGGTTAATTTATCATTCTGCAACAGGTGCTTCTTTATCTTGCTTGCATTGGTCGATCATCCAATGTAACACGTTTAATGCAATTTTGTCCTTCATTAGTTCTAAAAAACTCTTTAAGAAACTTTTGAGAGTAATTACCTTCTCAACTATCCTTTATGTGATTGAGTAGTCATAGGCTATAAGCACGTGAGACATAGGTTATGAAGTCAAGGATCCACATTATGTTTCTAGAAGTTCCTTCCTTGCTTGATTATATGTGTCTTTCTCCTTTCATAGATCAAATGTCAAAAGAGGTTTTTTTTCTTTCCTGACCCATTGTGCAATCTAAATTCATTATTTTGTCGCATTAGCTCCTATTCTTTCTCCTCTACACATAAATGCTACTACCCTTGGTCGATCGTCACACTCTTCCACTACTATCATATGGACATTTTGGTTCCTCTTTTATTCCACTTTTCTATTAGCTACAGATAGTCTTTCATGACATGATCCAATTGTCTACACTATGTGACACTGTATAAGGATTTAGACAATCTCACACCAAATTCCCATGTTGGTTATAGTCATAACAAATAATTGTTCCTCTTCCTCTGTTGAATTATCCTATTCCCTAACCTATAAATCATCATCTTCCTCCTTGATTGTATACCCTCAAAGTATTATATTACAGTACCCCTCCTTCTGATCTATCTTCCCTTGAACTCTGTATGCATCTGTGATGCGTTCTGTCAATAGATTAAGTGCACAACAATCCTTTTTCATCATGTCCCACATACTTAAAAAAATTACAAAATAATCTTTTGGTAGTGCTATGATATTTCTACATCAAGGGACAAGTGGTTGGGTGATGACCTACATTCTACATATCTCACACCATACTCCTCCTCTTGAGGCCAAGGGATTTGAGGCTCCTGTAGCCAAATAATATTTAAAGGTTGGACACTTGTTCTTATCATGACCTTTATTTTTACATGTAACAAATCATACCTCTTCATGCTTTTCCTTCCCTTTAGTAAGATCCTATAGCTGAATTGTCAATGCTTCAAACTGCGCTTGATCCTGAGTTATCCTTGCGTCATTCTCTCCTATATGGGATGATTCCAACTTCATGGTGATATATAGTGCTTCTGGCTGCAATGTAACCTTCTGTTGTGCCAATGGGAAGTGTATATGTGTTAAAAATACACCAATGAACCATTCCATATGCTTATCATATGGAATATGGAATGTCAACCGATCCATCAATCTCTTTAATCTTTCATAAAAAACCCATACAGATTCATTATGCAATTGCTTGGTATCTTTTGGTTATGTAATACACTATAAATCAGACTTCAGTTTTTGGAACTCTTTTAACATGGATTTCCTAATTTGTGTTAACATTATCGCTTGTCCCATAGGGGAAGTGGACTGATCCTTTATATACCTGAGTAACATGCAGTCTTTGATTGTTGTCACTAACTGTGCGATTTGTGTATTGTCATCCTAATTCACAGTGCATATTGGTTCACATAAAAATAAGTATTGTTTTGGATCTTTTGTTCATACTCCATGGAAGACATGAATTCTCAAAGTGGGGTCTACCCCTACCATTGTGTATTGCACAATATTTTTCCTCTGTGTTTCTAAATGAATGTTGGTTAGCATACTATTTCCCATACTTTGACTACCTTTACTTATATCCTTACTTCCTCCACTAACTACAATTGTTCACAACAAATGTTCATACCTCGAAGATGCACATGGGGTCCTGGGTTTGACATAGAGTCAGGCCTAATTGGTTCTAATGGGATGTAATCGATCTCCTTCTTCTAGTTTGAACTAACGATCATTTTCCTTCTACTTTCTTTATTTTCACATTATTCCTTCAATTTGGAGAACTATGTCGATGTCTCTTTCCTCAATATCACTTTGTTTCTCTTCTCTATCAATCACAGTGCTTTTCATACTATACCGAAATATTTTTTCGACGTGAAACACTCCAATATATTCTTATGTCACACATTCTTCTTCTCTCGACATTCTCATCCCATTTGTTCCATATTTATTCCTTCCTCCATCCCTCTTCTCCATACTTTCATACCATCCCCTGGTCATCCCCTAGCCCCCCTATGCATGCAAAGAATCCTAGTTACTAGGGTGATCATATTCCAACTTCATAACCCATTTATCACACAACAACATCTTGACCCAAGTAGAGAGTGATTTCAAATATATTTCATGCGTACCTTCAAATAACTCTCTTTCAACAACACTATATCACTTGGTACAATCTATAACAAACTCGGTAATATAACCCCCCAATACACTATTGCCATAAATCAACTCTGTGCCAGATCTGATAACTTTATGGTATTAACTTGTTGGATCAACTCAGGTGTCCAACTCCTCGGAACAACACTACAAAATGTCTCTTTCTTTTTAGCTAATGGTTCTTATTTTGATATTTTGAAAACTCACACTCCTTTTCCTCTAACCATTGTATGATCTCTTCCTTAGTCGGCTTCCACATTCCCCTTAGTCACAGATATCTGTCCCGACAATGGAACCATTTATTGGCGTGTAGTGGGAGATTGAGGGTTCAACATTAAATCACCAATAAAACCCTCAGATATCGACCCTTTTGGCATCACCTTCAAGGAGGTGAAATCTCACCCGAGGTATATATTGGATCTGCAGGAACCAGGTTTCCAAAATGATAAAAGGATTGGAGGCATACCTCATAACCATTATACTTATCATTTTTTCATTATACCTTATATTAGGTGCACAAAAACATAATACATGTGACATATTCATAGAAAAATAACATATAACATATGACAATAAACAAAACAATCATATCATAAAAAATAGACACCATGATTTAATGTGGTTCACCCAAGATGGGCTATGTCCATAATGGTTGACTTCTTATTATATTATTCAGAACACCCATTACAAAATTTGTGCATTACACTCATACATTATGCCCTTGTCGTTCTCTTATCTCTCTATCTCCCTTTGTCACTCTTCACTCCTCCATATCTCATATACCTTACATACACACTTACTTATCTCTTCATACATGGAATTACCTCCACCCCTATCTATCCCAAAAACCTTATATATTTATACAATTATAATAGGGATTAGCCAACATAAATAGAGCCAAAATATGTAAAGGCTTCCCACAATCTTCCTTCTTTTGTGCACGCTGATCCATGAAAGTGTGCCAATGCTATTTCCTTCCTTTGCACACATTTCACAATTCCTAAAACTGGTCCCGAAATCCTCTCCCAACACACAGAAAACTATGAGGTGATCCAAGTATTTTAAACACATTGCGTGGACTAAACAAAATATAAAAAAGACCAAATTTCAGTCCATTTTCAAATTTTAATCCAATTAAAATGAAAATAAATAGGTAACAAACAATTTACGTGGTCTCTTCATTCTTGAAGATGCATGGTTGCAACATAGAGAAGAAATGAAAATTTGTGGTATTTTCCAAAATTTGGAAATGTTTGGAATCTAGGAGTGGAGCTATCGAACTAACTCAAGCATAGAAAATGGGGTTCTCATGGAAGGATAGTGAGAATAGGTGCATGTGTCAGAGGTTTAGAAGAACAAAATGAGGTGTAACAATGAAAATGAATGTGGTAAGTATTTTTTATTTTATCCTCTCTTATTACACGAGATAGTTGTATGCAATGGGGCATCATGTTTACGCACATCGATGCACTTTGTTTAGAGTATAAAACTTCTATGTATTTTATTTTGTTTATAGCGGCTAACTCTACATCTTACCATCTCAACACCATCATATTATTTTATGTTTTCAACTGCCTCTATTGTCCTTATAAGAGCACATGTGAAAGACCTTCACAAATTCTTTGACCACCCTCCTCTGCTATAAACAAAAAAGGGATAAATGTTTTGGGGAGGTTCTGTAAAAGCCTTTTCTACAAGGTGTTGTCCTTGTAGTGCAAAGAAAAAATACAATGCCCCTACCACCCTCTCTTGCAAGTTCTCCCATGTTCATATTTTACTTTTTAGGGACATCCATAGAAATATTGTTGTCTTCTTTTAAGGTGTCAATTTCCAAATGGGCTTCCATCACCAAAGATAAGTTTGCTCATTTGAGTCATGTAGATATTTTTTCCCTAAGAAAGTAGTGTATATACCCCCTTAATTATTGTAATCCTATCCCAACAAATCGAGCCCTTATCTTGTTCTAACATGGGCCCATCTTAGAATACCAACATATTATTGCCAACATTTTTCATGTTTCCTCTCTAGATCAACATCATGAGCTTCTAGCCATCGTTCATGCCATATAGAAGTAGATAACTCATTCTTAATATGGGTTAGACTATAAAATCCCCCTTCTTATAATCTAACAATCATATCATCCATCCAATATACCCATAGGAAAAAGTCAATACCCAACTTGACCTTGGTTCCATCTCCTACTTTGCATAAAATATAACTTTCTAAGCTAGAATTTTTTGAGAAGATATTTCAACTAAATTGATGCATTCTTAATAGATTTTCAAGGGGACCTAATCCAATCTTATAAATTAGAAGAATCAAACTAGGTGGGCTAGGAGAGAGAATAAAAGGAAATAGAGGAATGCTATTACTTACTTGATTCCTGCTTGCGTGAGAGATATATTCCTCCTGGAACTTTGCACCTCACGAACTAGACCTTGTCTTAATTCTCTGATCGAAAAAAGACCGCTAATTGATCAATTGACGATAGAAATCCTAGTTTGGACAGAACAGGAGAGGCCGAGATTGCTGGTACCACTGGGTCAAATGTATGGTTTTATTTTTCTTGCTAGTGGATTGGTGATTCTTTTTCGATTGGATCAACAGATTCCATGTAAACTGGCTTTCAAACGTACTCTTGCTACTCAATATGTTACCATACCAAGACTCTCCACAAACTCTTTGAAGCAAGTGTAAATCCAAAATGATGGATATTTTATAGGCCCCAACCACCCTCTTCCTTTAACTTTGTCAACATTTACCCCCTACCTAACTAATGGAATCTTAAAAGAATCCTTACAGCATACCAAATGAAACACAAACATGCCTTCCTAATCCTTTCAAGTAGCCCTTTTGGAATATGCATCAAAGACTCCCATAATATAGGAATCACCTCTAGCATTGATTTGTGCCACAATTAGTATTCCACCCACAAACAACCATTTATTACACCAAATATTGATAAGAGAACATTTTCTAGCATCCAACCCTAATCATGATTTTTTAAAAACATTTGATTTCAAGATACAAACCACTTATTCAAATCATTAATCAAAATCCATAATCTTGTAAGGATAGACTATGTTTAATATTAGAACAGTACATAAGATTTTAGCTCATTTAAAACAATTCCTATAGTAGAACTAAATAAATCCATAATCTCTTTCAATGCCTTAACAATCATTTGTAAGGAGAAAAACATTTTCCACAAATAAAAGATGGGAAAGTGACAAAGATCCACCAATCTTAATGAGGTTGTTATTTCTTTTCATATCACTAATTACTCATGCTTAATCAAGAGGAAAAGAAAGTACATAATTCAAAAGAATGCATTAGAACAAAGTTATATTAACCAAGTACATAATTCAAAATAATGCAGGGTGAAATCACGGAGGTGGGTTACACTTTCGTGACAATCAGGTCTCCAAAATTCTGAAAAACATTTGTTCGGCTGAACTCATATTATTTTTCGGCCGAAAAAAGAAATGTCAAATTGAACGGTGCAATAAACGCACCCTCGATTTGCGTGTATAAATTTAATCGGCCATATATTTTCTTTCCGGCAATCCTCTTTTGGCCAAACAATTGTTCGACCGAACTATTTTTTGGCCGAAGGATAGTTCGTCCAAACAATATTTCGGCCGAAAATTTGTTCGATCGAGCAATCTTTTGGCCGAAAGTTTGTTTATATATCGACCACACATCGATGTTGAAACATTTTACAAAATTTGTTGTCGTTTTGTGAGAGCAGAGGTCTGTGAGGTTGTGAAGTCATCTGTGAGGTCGTGAGGTCATCGTGAGGTTGCGCTTCTAAGGTCATCGTGAGGTCGTGAGCGCAGGGGTCGTGGTTGCGTTTGCAAGCGTGGACGCGCCGAACAGGAGGTAATTTTCTAAATTGTAGTATATATTTTCAGTAATAATTTTTAAAATGCATGGTTAAAATGTAATTTACATTTGTAATTTGTAGTGTTTATATTATTTGGGCCCCTGTTGGACTGTGAGATTGCCGCGGGTGGCCAGCCCTGTGGCCAAGCCGTGGGTGGGCTGGCCACCCGCGACCAACTCATAGTCATAGCCGAGTAGATTATATTTTTAGTAATAAGTTTTAAAATGTATGGTTGGATTGTAATTTACAATTGTTTTTGTAGTGTTTATATTATTTGGGCCCCTGTTGCACTGTGAGTTGGCCGCCCACGGCCAACTCACAGTCACAGTCCAGTAGAATATATTTTTAGTAATAATTTTTAAAATGTATGGTTGAATTTTAATTTACAAATTTGTAATTTGTAGTTTTTATATTATTTTGGCCCCTGTCAGACTGGGACTTGGCCGCGGGTGGCCAACCCTGTGGCCAAGTTGTGGGCATGCCCACGACTTGTCCATAGGGATGGCCACTCGCGGCCAACTCACAGTCCACAAACTACTCGCCATATCTACGTCCTTGCAGTTGATGCACCACCTTTGCTAATTAACCACTGTAGTACTGGGCTACTCCACTATGATTGGAGAGACTACTCGATTTTTATCCAGGGCTATACTCGACTGTGGCTACGTTAACTGTTGCACTATTCACAAATAGTCTCCATTGTTTGAAATAGAGAAGAAGAAAGAGGGTCTCCTAAGCTCTCTGGGTAAGGGTAAGTTCCGCCTAGGCCATAGCACAATGAAAGAGAGGTCCCCTTCCTTAGTTCTAATTAGGTGTAGTTCTGAGAATGACTATGCTGTTAATTTTTTGTTGTTATTTAGATTAACCTAGTTTAAAGACACAACCGTTTAGTGCATGTTTGTTTGGTTGGGAAAACAGAGCTTGCTAGATGTCCACAGACTGTGAGTTGGCTGCGGGTGGCCATCCCTATGGCCAAGCCGTGGGTGTTCCCATAGCTTGGCCACAGGGCTGGCCACCCGCGACCAAGTCACAGTCCAAGCAGTACCGACAACCTTAAACCATGGATCAGAGATGGAAAGAGATGGTCGATTAGTTTACCACTTTCCTGCTAATGATATTTAGTTTACATCGGTTATTAAGAGTGATAACTTGTATATGACCTTCCACTTCACCCAGAAGAACCTACTTGAATACCACAATTTCTTCAGTACAATTTATCAACCAAAATGTTAGCCAAACCAGAGCAACTATTAACGGGTAATTAACTAAGTTTTCTAAAGCAATTCATGGACAAATCATTTTCAGGTACTCGAGAAAACAAACTAGAGTTGATCATACAAATTAATTTCATTAAAGTTGCAATTTTCCATTTTGTTCTAAAAACCAAAGAGTTGGGTTGGGTTGGGAACCTAGTAGGAAAATTCTCTCCATTCTTAATTCTTCAAACACTCACTAATGCATGTATATGGGGCTTTGAACTCTTGAAAGGAAAGTTGGTTGTTGTACTTAAGATTGCCAAATTTTACAATTTAACTAGATCTCAAATATAAAATGTGATCACATAAATCAAGTCTAACCAACTCATCCTCAAATCCTTTTTCTTATTTTTATTAAATCTTTCCTAATTTAATTTTTTGCATGGGGATTTGTTCAAATCAGGGATCCATGTGCTTCAAATCCTTTTTATTTTTATTTTTATTAAATCTTTTCTAATTTAATGTTTTTTCTTGGGGATTTTTTCAAATTAGAGAGCTATTTTCTTCAATTGTTCTAGTGGTTGTTGTATTTTCTTGTCCATAAAAAAAACAATCGATAATATGTGTGGTCCTTTCTTTTATTTTTATTAAATCTTTCCTAATTTAATTTGTTGTCTTAGGAATTTTCTCAAATTAGAGAGCCATGTGCTTCCATGGTTATAGTGGTTTCTCTAATTTTTTTTCCATAACAAAAATAATCTATAAC
>ML791715.1:164861-232656 GCA_009831015.1 Picea engelmannii | reverse complement strand
TTTTACTTACATGGAATTTGGATATTACATTTGTTACTTATTATTATTCTTTTTTAGATGGTAGTTGAATTATTTTGAATATAAAAATATAGTCATGTTTAATATTGTAGGTTTTCCTTGTATTATTGTTTGGTTATTTAGCTTTTTTATCTTTAGTTCCAACCAATCATTTTTTAAGATATTAACACTAATATATGGGGTTTTGGTTTTAAATCTTTAAATTCCTAAAATTTAAGTTATGAATAAAATTAAATTTAAAATATAATTATTTGCATTTATTGTATTTTTATATTTTTATAAAATGTTTCATCAATGGTAGCTTGGTAATTTCCACAAGGTTCTCTATTTTAAATGGAAAGAAGTGTAATTGAGACTTCTTTCCAAGGTGAAACCCTTATTAAGTGTGATGTTCATGGATGTAAATCACATTAAATGGGCATTGTCATCAAACTTGTGATGGAGAGAAACAAAACATCTAAATGGAAAGATATTTGCAATGCTTAAAGCATACCAAAAACATAAGGATATGGAACATAATCAAGATAATGAAGAAATTGAGGGTGATGTTGATGTATAAGATTTTATTTGAGAAAAAAAAAAATTAAACTTGTCATTTTTAATAACTTGTATCAATGATTGACATTATTTAACTATAGCTTGAGTTAAAGCTATTGAAGGTGAACTATGATATTCTCGCTTAGAGGAGGATGTGGGGTTTGTGAATATTTATATGATAATATAGAGTTACAATGCTTGAAGATATGGTGATAGACTTACTCAATCTTTATTTTCTATGTATGGAACATTTTTATGTGAATATTTATATGATAATATAGAGTTACAATGCTTGAAGATATGGTGATAGACTTACTCAATATTTATTTTATATGTATGGAACCTTTTTATATGCTCATTGAAATATTTATGAAATGTATTACTTTTCAATGCAATGACAAATTATTTTTTCTAATTTTCTTCTCTTTAATCTTGATGTCACATGTAGATACATAAATAAAATGTTATATTCCCAACTAGATATATTAATTAATTCTTGCAAATGATGTGCTTTGTTCAAATCTACTTGAGTTAGGTCACCATTATATGTGTATATTTACCACAAAATTCTTGGATCAATGTTAATATTTTCAGAATTACAATTAGCATTTTGGAACTCTTTGAAAATTTCATTTTCACATTTTTAGATTTTATATTCACTCTTTTGGATATGATATTGACACTTTATTCGTCTTGATTCTAGGTGATAAAACCAACTTTAATAAAAAATTATTTCAAGAGCTTATTTCATTTTTCCTTCCATAAATATTTGGCAATGAGAATAAAAGAGTGTATAAATCCATGAAAGACTAGGAAAATGACCTAAAAAATAAAACAATAGTATTTAATTGCTACATGTAAATTCATAAGTATTTAATTTCTATCTGTAAAACAATTTTATAATTTATAAAAAGTTTTAATTGAAGTTATGACTTTTTAATAGTTATTATTGGAATTGGAAAACTTAATTTTTGGTAAAATTATAATTTGATTTCCTAATTGTTATTATAAAAATTGGACAACTCAAGTGAAATTACAATTTTACATTGTTTTTAGTGTATAAATTGTTTTTAAGAAGGGACTTTGCTACCACATAACATTGCGTTCTCTATTGACGGGTTTGCAATGTGAACGATTCGTTGTAATAGGCCATTTACCTTGACCATTGATTCATATATTATGTGTTAACACCTCTTTCTTTTAATATTGCGTAGTATGTTTTCAAGACTATTCTTTTGAGCTTTCTAAGATGAGGTTTGTCATGGAAGTGGTGGAAATTTTTAGGGATGGAATTTGATTGGGCTTATCAAATATGATTAATATTTTAATATAATCGTTGATATTGACATTGTTGTGAAATAAACAATTATAAATATTTTGAAAAGGTGGACTTGAAGTTTTACAACTTCATGTGAGTAAAACCCTTTTGTAATTAACATGACTTAATCACCCTACATATAATAGTATATGCTTTCTCAACATGTGTGCCCCTTTACGAACATAGGGAAACTCAAACAGTATGGTTGGAAATTATGGGTTTGAAGGGGACGGCTCCATAATACATATATGGGAATGGGTTTAAAAATTCTAAAGAAAGTAAACCCCATTGAATAAACTCCATTAAAATATATTTTACTTTGCTTAACATGTGAGCCATTTCCAATCACAATATGTCCAATGAGAATTTGATATCATTATGTTTCCCTAATACTATGCTTTCTTTAAAAAAGATTAGTCTCATCCAAATGTTAGAAAGGGGCATGCTTAGAAGGATATATGATGATGGGTCTATAATTTGTAAGTACTTCTTTTACTCTTATTCAAATATGGTGCATCATAAGTGGTTCCCTTGTTATTATATTAATTCTTGTTTAAATACCAAGAACATAATTTTTACACTAACTAAGATGAAAATTCATTAATTTGTTGTCTCACTCCTACATAGTATCCTTTTTATAAATATCATAATTGAAAATATGTTTGAAGATAGGCAAAACAAGCTATCAAAATCTGTAATGTACTTTCAATGAAAAATAAAAAATTATGAAATGTACACATGTTCCAAGTTTGTTTAAAAACCACGTAATGGTATTCCATCTTCAATTATTCGTTCATGATCGACTTTGGACAATTTCCATTTTCTAACTCTTTTTTTTTTTATTTATTGAACTTCTATTAACTTTATGTGCACCGCACATACCAAATGACTATATTGACAACTTGTGACATCTGACTGGTAGTCTTGAAAGTAAACAGGAGTATTGGTTTGATGGGTTTCTTGAAAAAAATATCCTTTCAATACAATGGATCATTTTTCATATATAAAACCGTTATCATCAAAATCTTCTAATAGCCTCATCTTTTGTTCCATGCATCATATCAAATAATATTTCACTTTTTCATTGTTGTCTACAGGTGCAACCATGACAAAAACATCTCTTGCAAATAATTGGATATATTGGACAACAATTAATTCATGTTAGATTATCACACAAGTATGTATCTACAAGTTATTTGAAAAAATTTAAACATAATTTAATTTTACCTTCTCTAACAAGATCAAAAACTCTATTGCCATCAATTGACACTGTAGTTTCATTTGATTCCATCTCCTCTAAGCTTGCAAGTGGCATTTTCCCTTTTACATTAAGTTCAATATGTCTCCAAGCTTTAATATATTATGCATTTTTGTTCTCGCAAATATCTATTGATTCTAAGTCGTCTATACAAACTGAACAAAAACAAGAGTCATTTCATCTATCAAATGAAAATCCATTTTGAAATTTTTTTGTTTTAACTGAATGTATTTTTCTTGTCCTAGGTATTATACTGGCGTCATATGAGATTGATCTATTTACATCTTCTATTCCAACATGCCAAAAATACCTGCACAAGACAAGAACTTAACTTAAAATCTCTCAAGAAAATGATTGAAGATTGAATATAAATTTGAACATATTCAAATTTATATATCCTGTGTAAATACATGTAACATTTATATAAACACATCTGCGCACATCCCTTGACGGATTATATTCATGGCTTAGCGCCATGTTGCACCATTCAACAACTTGTTCAGCGGATTGAAATCGATCAACATGAGGGTTCATATGATACCTTCGAAGTGCTCATTTTATACATGCCCCTGCACCATTGTGCTCTCATTTTCCATGACCAGTTTCAAAAAAATTCCAACAATGTGTAATATTTATTTTTTTATGAACATGGCATAACTAATAGAATGGTCGTGCATATTTGAACTGACCCACACACCCATCGGACCATATCTAATGTCGATCGAATATGATTTCACGTTATTTCAATGAATCATAAAATTTATCAAAACAATGTTGTACATAATGTTTGTCGTGTGTTCGATCATCACTTATATAAAAGTGATATTCTTTAATAACATGTCAATTGTCGTTGGTGTTTTCTATGTTTGGAAGACTCCGTTGAGCATGTCTATATCGAACGTGAACAAATATAGTGACTTGATCATAATGATAATATTCATTCTGTATTTCTTTTTGTGCAGCGAATGTGTAATTCTCTACAAAATCAACTACAGACAAAATTGTCCCTAGTGGAAACACTTCACGTGATTGTTTGAATTGTAGATTTTTCCATCGAGCTCTATGTGAATGCTTGGTGTATTTATAGATTTCTTCCTCAAACTTCTTCAAAAACTCTATCAAATAGATTTTATCTACCTTCAAATCAAGCCTTTCGGAAATAATATTTGAAGAATGTGGAGTCGTGCTACTCAAATATTCATATCTTTTCCAATTGACTCTTATTTTATAAAATGATTGATCATTCATATCAATATGATACTTTGAATGAAACAAACTTATATTTCCACAACAATCACATTTCTTTCCACCAACACATTTTTTTTTGTAAAATAAATCATCATCTTCTCTTTCACATAGAATTTCAGATATAAAAACACGAACTATGGAAGGAGGAGGTGAACTTGGCCATAAAGTTTTACCAAAATCCAAAAAAGTGATAATGACAACAACATGTGTCACGGACAGTGATGGGTCTAACAAACCATGGTTTTTGTTGCACAAATGTATTGATAGAAATTTTAACTTATTTGTGCTCTTATTTGAATTTATTAAACAACTCTATTTGTGTCATTGGCAATATATGTTTTGGATGCTCTTCATATTGATTTCGTGTTATTCTTCGATGAAACACATCCCTTGTATGTGTTGAAACACGAGATTCTTCCAACCAACAATTACGGGCCAATTCTTTAACATTTTCCGCAAGTCTATCTTTGTATGGTTGTCTAGAAATCACTGTCCAACAAGCCAATTCATCATTTACATCTATTTGGAAACAAATTTTTCTATGTTTGTGTAATGTTTTTCTTGACATTCCCAAAGTTTTTTCCATGTGTAGTGTCAAATGATCTTTTATATTCCTCCCTGAAACAATTGTTGTTTGTAACATTTTACGTGCAACATGGACATCTTATTTTCAATATTTTCCAAAAGCTTTTAATACACTAGTTATATTGTTAAAGACATTCTGTTGCACCTTTGTATCCTTTGTCAACTTTTGAATGCCCAATAATGATGTAACTTCTTTTAACCTTCTTGACTTCAATAGAGAAAGTAAAAGTTGAGCCTATGTTGTTACTGATTCATCTTTGAAATAAGTATTATACATATGAACTTAGTTCGATATCTTATATAATGCTTAGCTTTTTTCTTTCCAAATTTGTCAGTATCAACATTTTCTAATATTTCATCATCAATGTTGATAGATTTTCCTGCATATTTCAATTTAAATTTTATATTAAAAAACATAACCCGAACACAAATTCACTAAGTTATATATACTTGAGTGTTCATCTTGTATTAATCTAAATTTATGTACACATACCTATAAGTGATTCGTCTTCTAATTCAATTTCGGTTTCAACGTCTTCTTCGACATTATGAGACAAATCTATTTATGTTTTTTGAAAAACATCAAATTGTAATTACAATCAATTATATTATTTACAATATTTTTAATTTGAATTCTATACTTTGAATTTTGTACTCTCTTAATACAGTCTCAATGTGTGTCGTGTGCTCGATCATCATATGTGCAGGCATACCTGGTTGAACTTTTTCTTGTCCAAAATCTCTATTGACATTATCATCGTTTATTTCTTCAATATTTACACGTTCTTGTTTCTTTCTCCGATAAAGCTATTTCCTTTGTTCGATTTGGCGAGTATCATCTCGAGTGTGATCATACTTTCTCTTGCACAAACTTTTGTTTCCCATGACTTTTTTAAACAAAGACTTCACCTTGAAAAAATGCTCAACATTTATCTTTCAACATATAAATTGTTATTCCAATAAAAACTTGAACAAACATCATTTACCTTATTCAACAAAAACCAAAAAGATGATTTGAAACATTGTTTAAGTGTTCTAAAAAAACACCATGTATCGATATCGATCCTCCGATTAAGCCTATGGAACAGAGGGAAGAAATAAAGAAAGAAAAGAATACAACTGCAATCAGTAATAGAAATGCTTTGAAATCCCTATCCTCGAGCTTATATCTCTTTGTTCATTTGATGGATTATGTTAAATGTGTTCGGCTGAAATCATATTTATACAATTTGGTGTGAAATAAAACCATACGACGTGTCGTTTCATTTTTTCTGACGGACGGAATTCGTTCGATAGTCTTTCGACCGAAAGAATTTTTTCTTGACCGAAAGAATTAGTTTTTCGGCTGAAAGACTTGGAAACCGTTCATTTTTTACGGTTTCCCTTGGATTTTAATCTTTCAGCCGAAACATTATTTTTTCGGCCGAAAAAAGGAAATTGGAACTAAAAACTAAAACCAGAGAATTGCCCCAAGCATAACTAAACTTCAGAGGTTGCAGACTCCTGCAAACATTGAGAATTTGGTTTCGAAAATGACACCAACATTTCCAAAATTGAATCTACTTTCAATTGTTATAATTTGTTTTCATTTTCTTTATTTTTATCTAATTTTATTTAATTTAAAAAAAAAGTCACTACATAATATTTCCAGTAGACATTATGATTCAGTGAAATCAAATATCGGTATCTCTAAAAATATACAGTGAAAAATTCAGAAAAAAATATATTCATAATCCTTAAGTTGTTCTTTTCAAAAGGGTATATTTAGATTTTAGTTTTAAGTAAAAATTAAGATAGATACAACGTGTAGAAAAATACATGTTTAAAATGCGACGTTTTCAGCCGTTAAATTCAAAATAATAGTCATAATAAAATAGAGTCTCTGTAGATTGTTGCAGTATATTTTGTTTCTTAGAAATATAAGTTTAATAAATGATACATTGTTGTAGAAATAAGTAACTCATTATCACTAATTTCATGTTTAAGGAACATACTGTTAAACAATTGTCAAACTGCCTATCAAATCGTGATTAAAAAAAATTGAAAAATAGTCATTGGAAAGATAACACAATTCTTCACAAGTTTTGTTTTTACTGTAAAGTGAAATTCTAAATAAAAAAAAATACTTTTGTATGTCGGAAGTTGGATAACTTGTGAAAATACAGTTTTTTTTCTCATAAAACAAGCAAAAGTGTAACCCATCTTCATGATTTCACCCTGCATTAGAGAAAAGTTATATTCACTTATGAAATTTTTTACTTATATGTTATTCTCTTATGTTATTCTCTTATTGAATTTACAATTTGGATTCAATGATTTGAGATATATCTGTTTCAATTTTGGAAGTTGGAAGTGATAAAAGACTTTAAATATCATGCACGAAGGTGGTTACACTATTATCATACAAAAAGTGAAGAAAATGGCTACTAGTGAAGAGTCAATACAAACATCCTTCAAAATTGGGTACTAGTGAAGAGTCAATACTACTAGATTTTCTTAACCTTTAAGAACTTTAATAGATCTGCCGCTGATAATACCTATTGATAATAATGGCTATGATTTGAATAGTATGAGTACATTAGAATGCTTAAATTTCAATAATGAAATATCGTATTTATTATTTCTTTACCTTCATGGATTGAAAAATTAAAAAAATGTGACCTTTTATTTTCTACCTGAAATCTAACTCCATTCTTCTGACTAATCTTAACATTTACAATTCAATACACACTATGATCCATAATCAACACGAGAACACATGTTGGACCATTTTTATCTTTATTTCAACAACAAATCCATAACCAACATTTGACTTTACTGGTTATGGATTTGTTTTGAACGTGGTCATCAATTGTTATAGCTGTGACCTACTCCCCCACTCGGACCTGATGGAAGTTTGTTGAAGGTAGTAATTAATCTTTCTGCGTGTATTACCGATGGCTTCATGGACCCAGCAGCATTGATGTATTTGTGAACTACTCCTCCACTTGGACCAGAAGGAAGTTTGTTAATCTTCAATTTGTTGGCTGCATTACTTGTCTTGGTGTTCAGAGGGCTCAAGGAGTCGATGTATTTGTGACCTACTCTTGGACTTGGACCGGAAGGAAGTTTATTCTTTAATATGCCTTCCACTTTATGATCACGGTTAAAAAAATTGTTATGGTCACACGGATTTTTGTCAGCTTGGCATGTTACAATATTCCTCTTTTTCAGGATTCTACCTACGTCGACTGCACCTTCCTTCAATAATATTACTGCTACTGAAACGCAGAAAAAGAACAGAACCAAACTTACAGTCTTCATGGCCCGTCTTCGATAATAGTACTTCAAGTATTAATAATTTTACTGCAGGTGCCTCTCACGTCAATCGGTCGATGAAATGTAATGTAATGAAGAGTCTAATCGGTTTATATGTTATTCAATACAGAACAATAAAGCTCAAAATCCCACCAGGAATACAAGAAACGAACAAATGTAATTCCCTGAAATCTGGCTCACTTATCAGAAGTAATCCTCAACGTTATTAGTTGAAGTTGAATGAAATTAGGAGGCATATGTAATGCAATGGGCGGGGCAATATATTTATATACACAATGGCAAGGGCAAGAGTAGGTTGAATAAGCATAAGCAACGGCTGCTGAGAAATCAAACCACGCAAAAGCTTGGAAACTTTCCTCCCAAGTTTAGTTAGACTTGACCGGTCTCTTAAATTCATGACTTAGTCTAATTCTTAATTCCTGAAGTTCAGTACTTAGCTAGCCTTTTGTATTCTTTCGCCAATTTTTTTTTATTACTGCAAAGCTTGACATTGATTAAAACTAATCGGATTTGTGGGTTGTCAAATTTGCGATCCCTCCTCGTGTGAAGACGCTAGAATTCTTTGAAGCGCACCAATTTACCAACTGTTTTAATATACCCACATCAATAACTTTCCTCCCATGTTTCATTAGGCTTGACCGATCCCTTAAATTATGGAATACTAAAAGAGAATATTTAGCTTCTTTGTGAGACAGGAAGACCAAAGACGAGTGATTGGAGACACGAGGACTTGGCTCTTCGGATTTGCAGGAGACGTAATCAGGGGATCCCGCAGGTGTTAGATTTGAGTATATAGTATACTCTTCGAGAGTTGGTGAGGTCAAGAGGTCTCAAAGGAGAATCGGTGGGATATCAACTGCTGCTAAATTTACTGTCGGCTTTTTACCTTTGTGTCAAATAGAGGTTTTCGGGAGGATTTCACTTTTAACCACAGAGATGAATAAAAATGAATTGATGTTTTTGGGAGGTGTACTATGTGAAGTTGAAGGTTCACAAGCATTTTTGGTCTTGGGATGCTGGTGTTTAAGCTGATAGACTGCAGTAGTCGGGTTAAGAGAACCTCTAGCTTTTAGTATTTTTTCGGGATCTGAAACTGGCATGGTCTACTTGTTCTCTGGGTTTTGTCTGGTATTCCTTCGACTGGATGCCAGCTTACTTATACATAGAGTCGCCAAGTGAAATATAAGAAAATCCTTTAGAAAGTGCTCACTCCTTGTTCACTATCAAAGGGTGAAACTTGAAAATATGTCGTTCTTCCGAGGGAAAATGTTTCGTAACTTCATCCTCGACAACAATGCCAAAAATATATTGTTCCAGAGTCTACTCTCAAGGCTTTAAAAAGTACAGTGTCTAGGCATCCGAAAGTTGGTAATATGTAAAATGGAGGAGGATATACTTTGGGGAAATGAAGCTAGGGTTGATTTCTAGGTTGTCGTTGTCTGGCTTCCAACTGTTCCTGGATGTTTATATCCCTTTCAATTTGCAGCCCATGAATGTTCAAGTTCTGCCCAGGTGTTAGTCGTTTTAAGTATGGTATCAAAGAGATTTAAAGCGCTATGGGTTTGATTTGTCAAGCCGGGTTCAATATTGGGTTGTCTTACAATAGCGACAGTCATAGAGGAACAAGAAAATGTGAAGTAATCCAAAAAAATTTATGCTGTAAAATTTTGATTTTATAAAATAGAACTTTTAGAAATCAATATTAAAAGAGAAATGAAAACCAAAGGCCTTTTTCCATAACTGTGTTATTTTTGAAATAAATGGCGTATGAATTATGAGAAAAACATTAAGTTGTCTATAGAATAAGGCTCCTAACGAGGGAGAATCTCACTATGTAAACATAAGAACAAAATAAGATAAGAAATGATCCGATGAAGCATAAAATATGACAACCTAAAAATTCACAGGTCTTGTACCTGCTAGTAGCCGATACAGAGGAAAAACTGTAAACAATAGATAGCTAAATATTAATCACTACAGTAGAAGTTTGTCTAAATTGCAATGCGACATTGATCATATATGTATAAGTGAAATAAAAATGAGTATGAGATAACAGAGAGAACAAACTCATAACACAATAGTGACAGAATTAGGAATCTCCAAATTACTTAGTATGAATTCTCCAAAAGAGAGTCTTTATTATAATTAATCAAAAAGGTCTAGCCCCTTTTTCCTTCTTCCTAATGTATATTTATACAATTTTTTTATACGCTGGAATCTCAATAGTTCCATAGGTTTTCGGTTACAATCAAAGCAGTGGAAACATTTCGTTTCTTTATCTCTGTTCTCATCTGGTACCCGAAACCTGCCTCTTTGCATGCTCCTTACAGATAACGCATTTCTCCACCAGCTGTGATATCAACTTAGATGGCTCTGCTTGATTATTTGCCTCAAAAACATAGCATTCTTTCATTAATAGCGACATCTTTCCTTCGACCTGTTGATCTTTGACATTGATAGAGCATAACATTATACTCGGTTTAATTAGCCATTTGTCTATTTGCACTATGTCTGTTTGAGTTATTTGGGATATTTTGGCTAATTCTCTTTCTTCATTTCCCTTGATATTTAGCATATACTTAGCTGTATTGATTTGACCCAACATCTCCATGCCACTTTCACCATCGGAACCCAACCAAATCTCACTTAACAAGCCGAAAATTTCTTCGCAAGATTTCCTTAGCTTCATAGCTTGTTGTTGGCCTCCGGATATATTTCGCTCCCATTCTTTTAACAAGATATTACCCCTGGTCTGCTCTGCGATGGGAAAACTAGAACTATTGCTTGTTTCCCTTCTCGTTGTGGCTATAATAGCCTCTTAGAACGCCACCAGAGATGCTCTGGCATCCCTTTCTTTAAGAGAGAGGTTTTCCAACACATGATCAATGAGTTAGAAGCTGCTTTGAATTGTTTCTACTTTAACAAGAAGACCCTGTTGTGCCACCGATAACCTTTTTCTGATCTCTATTGCCTGGGGTTGAAATATCTCGATATTGATTACCTAGCTTTCGGTGAATTCTAGTTTGGTTTGAAGCTGGTCTATCAATTCTCCCTGTTCGCTTATCATAGTCTGACTAGTCTAAACCTTCAACTGTATCTGTTCGAGATTGACTTTAAGCCGCTTGATTTCCTTTTGATCTTCTATTTTTTCTTTCTCTAAAGTCCCACTTGCCTGATCTTTAGCAGCAGCCTCCACTGTAGCTCGTTTAGCCTCTAATGTCTTGATCAAATGATTTTTTCATTTTAGCTGATCTTTTAGGGTCCCGACTAAATACTAGTTCGCCATGGACAAAGCACCCAATGTTCCTGTTATTTGCGTCCTGAATTCTACTTTCTTCATATTTCTCCCATCAGTCAAAATTTTAAATTTCATAGAGACAATACTTGCTTCTTAGTAGAGTTCTTGTCTCACAACCACTTTCCTCTTCTTATCTAAGAAGAATTCATTCGGAGGTAACTCTTCTACTGATATAGGTGTCAATTTTTCACCCAAAATCCACCCTACATCCGGGATTTCATTTGCAGACTGTAGGGGGGGGTAATGTAAGCGATGGGATTGTTGACCTATTTAGAAGATTTCCCAGGAGTAATGACCGAAGTTGGCTCTCTTGGAGGACCAGAAGCCTTGGCTTCCTGTTTTGGGCCCCCAACTTGCTCTTCTTTATCCTGTTATTCTTCTTGGTTGGGTGTTGAACCTTTAGAGTCTCTGGATTCTGTTTGTTGTTCCTCTGCTATCATCGGATTTTCACCCCATAATACTGGAGGAAGGAAACTCCACCTATGCTCTTGGAATTTGACAACATCATCCCTCTCTTAGGGCGTCAGGGCTTGTATTCAGGCCAAAACCTCGTCATAAGATTTCGCGCCTCAGAAAATATCATCGTGAGGTTAATTCTCGCGCTCAAATATTTTAAGGCCATAGTTGGCCAAATGATTACTCATGACCCTGTGTGGATTGTGTTTCTTGAATTCGATGTGAACCAACTTTATATCTTCTAGGGATACTGCCTCAGCATTTGCATGCCCGAAGTCTAATAATGAACATGTGTTTAAATGAACAGGAAAAGGTGGCCATACTTTTTTTGAAAACCCTTTCAATTCTTTACATATACTGCTGATTACGGTTTACCTGGTGATCTCATGACAAGATAGGTTGTCGGGTATAAGTAAGGGTAAAGCATGAGGAGGGACAAAAGCGCCTAAAACCCTGATGTATGAAAATTCTTTCTCCACTTACCAATCAGCCACTCTGCTTAAATTTTTTGTGATGATATCCAATATCCTGGGTGGTGAATTACCGAAGATGGCGACATGCATCGATACCATTACCTAGTTGAAGATTTCATATATGAAATCCAAAGCCTTTTCCTCCCACAACTTAGAATGGTATACATGTACTGGCTCAACATCCAATGGAGCCCAACTCCAATTCATCAAGGGAAAAGGAGTCATGGAACATACTGTGTAAATGAGATATGCAGACATAAAAAATGAAGCAACTTTCCCGCTTTCTTTCTGCGTCTGATATTCTGTAATCCAAATGGTGAGGCTATCTGATAATGTTTTGTCCCAGTTGAAAGAAGAGCCTTCTGCTATTGAATATACCAAGGGAACCCATGGGAGGAAACAATGCATGGTTTCTTTCCTCCCGTATAATCTACAGGTCATCATCGCCACGTATTTGAACTGTGGTTCCAAAGAGGATATGGAATAAATCCCATTGTTGTCTGCCCTGAACTTCGTAGGGTGTGAGACCCAATCCTTGATCAAATCAGATAAACTGTTCACGTATTGTTCGCATTCCTTCTATTTAAAACCCTCTAGAAACTCTGCATTGTATGTGAAGTCTGACGTGGGTGGTAACTTGTACATCGCCTGTAAGTTTTCTGGTCTAAAGGTCCCAACAATGACCTTCTTCTTGTTGATGATGGTTCTGGTATGAATGTCTACATGATATAGCACCCATCGGATCATGTCATAGTAAGACGGGAGGCGTGGCCTAGCTGCTACTTTGTGCATCTCTGCCTAGACAACGATCTTGTATTTGGTAGTCATGTCGTCTTTCTCATTGTCACTAGAATCGTCTAAACAGTTCACCACATCTGATTGTAAAACCTCTGAGACGTATGACCAGGTTCGCATGGAATCAACACCCCGAGGTGAAGTATCTGAAAAATTATCAGAATCTTGTCCTGAAACCTCAGTGCTTTTCTTTGATGCTTTTCGCGGGGCTATGACAGGGGATTGTAACTTAGCTCTTCTGCAATAAACATCCGTATACATATAGAAGTTAGCTCACTGAGAAAAACTTCTTTGTGCGGGATAGAAATGAACTTTATGAATAAAATAGGAAGCAAAAGGTCTATATCTTCGAACATTTAACATATCGATGTCCTTACAAACAGAACGGTCCAATCATATTTAGATAGATATTTTGGCAATAAAAACCATATCCTTACTTTGTTGTTTCGCCTTAGTTCCAATTAATGCCATAAATTTCGACGGTTCGTAGCACAAGCTGGTGCAAGGAACATTTGAAAATACCTCGTAAACTGTGCACTGTTATTATTTGCATTAAACGTTGATTATGCTGGCTTGGCTTCCTTAATCAGGATTTCAAACAATATTTCGGCGTTCATCGTTTCGGGGCTTTTAACTCTAACATTTTGAGCCTCTAAAACCCAAGATGGCGATGATTAGATTTAATTAAGCAAGGACGTAACTAGGATCAAGTGTTTTAACTGATATCACGACTTCGCAACACGGGACCTCGAAGGTATAGTTTCTGAGAGGAATGTATGCCGAGTCGCGAAATCCCATGAAACTTAAATCATGGTCAAAACTAACAACTCTGACTGTAACTTGGGTTACTTAGGTAAACGCTTTGTGTTTTCATCTTTCATAGTTTTAGCGGTAATGTTTTAGGAGAGAGTGAACGCTGAGACGCGAAATCCCGACAACACTTGACTGGGGTTTACCTAGCCTTAGTCTTAGCTTTCACCTGAGGTAAGCTTTTTAAAACTTTTCGCGACCTTGCACATCGGGGTTTTAAAATCTTGTGACTTGTAACTCCCGAAGAGCAATATTCTGAGGTACAAAAAGAAACAACCTTCATTTAATGATAGAAAGTGTAACTCATGAAACATCATATCCCCTGCTATTTCGTATGTCTAGACTACTGATATTTTCAGTAGGTGAATGTCACGAAGCGAAAAAGAACTTAAGAACCAAGATTTGAATTTTAAAATAGATTTGAACCAAATGAAAAAGGCGGCTCCAACAATGGACATAAATGTATCTTACCTTCTCTTAAACTCTAATGCTTAAATGAAATCGAATTGTCATAGATTTTTTTTTTTATGGTGAATTTGAGGTACATTACATACGGTATCAGATAAAAACCTACAACATTAGGCCTGAACAGGGCCACATTAGATACTTAGTATACATTCCGATGTATTTAAAACTAATAAATCTCATGGTTTCAAACATAAATCCCTTTCTGTTATTTTTGTAAATTATGGCAACTTAGGAGGGTGCAGAAATCAGGATGGAATGAAATTTGCAGAAAGGACCTCTGGGAGATCCAAGATAGAATAGTGATGGAAGCTCACCTACGGAGGTGTTGGAAACAATGAAGAATCTTATTGTTGAACTACAGGTTTTCAAGGCCGACAATGAAAAATTGAAGAAAGCATAACATGAACAACATGAGATAAATGAAGTCCTGTTGTGTATTATAGTAACCAAGAAAATCCCAAAAGACGATAACCATGATGAAGAAGTCAGCAAAAGGGCCTCCAATAATTTTGGACTCGAAACAGAAAAAGGAGACAGTACGTCTGAAGGGACACCTTCAGCTGAGGACAAAACTATACCAGACAGAAAAAGAAAACAAGTAGACCACCTTGAAGGAGAATTTAAAAAGATTAAACCAGCTACCTTTGATGGATAATCCAAGACAGGAGAAGAAGCTGAGGCATGGTTGTTGGACATCAAAAAATACTTTCATATCTATAACTATTCCAACAACATGAAGGTCACAATGGCCATCTAAAATATGAAGGGGAAGGCCAACTTTTGGTGGCAGGACCTAAAATTGGCCAAGGGCCTAAAGGAGAAACAGTTGGAATGGTCCAACTGCAAGAAGTATTTTAAGAAACAATAGCTTTCTAAAAGCTATTATGAAAGGAAGACGAAAGGATTTTATGAGTTACGACTCAGACAGATGACGATGGAGGACCTTATAAATAAATTTCTGTAACTACTAAGGTTTGTACCATACATCCGGGAGGATAAGGTAAAAATCCAATGATTATAAAGTTGTTTACCATAGTCCTATAGGGACAAAATTGAGTTTGACAACCCCAAGTCCTTGAGTGAGGTATTCAGGAAAGCATTAATGTGCTATGACCAGTATAAACAATGGGTAGAGTTTCCCAAGGCCTGGAAGGATAAGAAGCTAGATCGAATGAACCAACAGAAAAATGGATACAACCCAACTCATTATCGGAATGCAGCGGAAGGTTTCCCAAGGAAGAATTTTTCACTCCAATCATACGAATACACAAGGTAGCGGTAAACCGGTAAAACTGGGAACAAAGAAGTTTGGGGACAAATCCCGCGAGCCATTAAAGTGTTGGGAGTGTGGAGAGCCTCATCTAAGCAGGAATTGTCCACTTTTAATTGTAGAAAACATAACTGCTATTCACAATTTGCTGGAAGCCTCAATAGTGGGAGACATGGGTAGAAGTTTGCATTGGATAAATGCATCCATAGATGGTCGACAAGTTGACCACCAGTCCTCGGTGGTAGAAATTGAAGGTAAAATCAATGACACTCGAATTTTTATTTTAATTGACCTTGGAGCTATGTTCAGTTATATTACTCCTGATGTAGTAGAGTCGAATAAACTTAAGAAATTGAAGCACGTAAAATCATGGCTCGTACAACTAGAAACAAGCACTAAAAGGAAAGTAGTTGACTTTATTTCTGATCTTGAGTTCATCTTAGATGGTCAAAAGATAAGGACCAATCTAAACATCCTACCACTAGGATCTTATGATATGATTATTAAGATGGATTGGTTGGAACAACACAAAACAATACTAGAATGTTATACAAAGATACTAAGCTATAAAGATAATTTTGGCACTGTTAGAACAACCCAAGGCATACCAAAACATGTATCAATTAGACAAGTTTTAGCGATGCAACTCAAGAAATGTATTAAAAAGGGATGTCAAGTTGACGCCATCCAAGTGACGAATCTATTAGAAAAGAAAGATAAGCCCAAGTTAGAAGACTTTTTTGTCGTACGTGAATTCAGAGACATGTTTGTGGATGAGATACCGAAATTACCTCATAGAAGGGAAATAGATTTCTCGATAGACTTACTACCCATGTCAGCCCCTATCTCAAAATCACCCTACCGAATGATTCTACTAGAATTGACAGAATTGAAAATACAATTACAGGAATTGTTGGACAAAGATTATATCAGACCGAGTGTCTCACCATTTGGAGCACCAGTCCTCTTTGTGAAAAAGAAATACGGTACTCTAAGACTATGTATCGATTATAGATAACTGAACAAAATGACCATTAAGAACAAATACCCCTTACCTAGGATAAATGATTTGTTCGATCAAGTTGTTGGGGCCAAGATCTTTTCAAAATTGGATTTATGATCCGATTATCATCAAGTTAAGATAAAGGATGAGGAAATAAACAAAACAACTTTTGAACAAGATACAGACATTACGAGTTTGTAGTCATACCTTTCAGACTCACTAATGCACCAGCCATATTTATGTGCTTGATGAACATCATTTTCAGTCTGTACTTAGACAAGTTCGTAGTAGTATTTATCGACGATATTCTGATCTATTCTAAAATGGAGGAACATGATGAACACTTAAGAATATCTCTGCAAACATTAAGGAAACACAAACTATATACGAAATTCAATGAATGTGACTTTTATCAAAAAGAAACACAATATTTAGGACATGTCATTTCCTCGAAAGGTATTGCTATAGACCCGAAAAAGATAAAATCCATTATGGAATGGCCAATACCTAAGGATGTGGCAGATATCTAGTCATTCATGGGAATCACTAGATATTATCGCAGATTTATAGAAGGGATTTCCAATATAGGCTACCCTATCACATCATTACAAAAGAAAGGGACCAAGTTTAATTGGTCGCAAAAGTGTCGAGACCGTTTTATCAAGATGAAAGAATTATTGACATCGGCACCCATTTTGAAGGTAGTAGACCCAGATAAAGACTTCATAGTATGTGTTGATGCAAGTAAAGAGGGAATAGGTGGTGTTCTAGCTCAGGAAGGGCATGTGATTTGTTACGAGTCCCAAAAATTAAAAGAACACAAGAGAAATTATGTCACTCATGTCTTAGAATTGGGAATAGTAATACATGCCCTAAAAATGTGGCGACACTATATAATGGGCAAAAAATTTCTACTATTGACGGATAATAGCAGAGTGAAATATCTGTTTAACCAACCAGACCTTAATGCCATACAAGTAAGGTGGTTATCCTTCCTGAGCAAATTCGACTTCGAGGTCAGACATATCAAGGGTAAGGAAACTAAAGTAGTAGACGCTTTAAGAAGAAGAGTCCATGGGTTATTTGAGATAAATATCAGCAGGGCAGAAAGCGATATGGAACAAAGAATAAGGACAACAAGTATTAACGACGGAAATTACACTAAGGTGATGGCAGAATTTCAAAACAGTATCGCAAACTCAGATAAACTAGATCTAAGTATCGACAAGAAGGAACTATTACGATTTGAAAATAGACTTTACATACCAGATTCAACAGAGTTAAAATTAATTGTTGTAGACGAAGTGCATAAGAAACCGTATTCTATCCATCCAGGTTACCAAAAAACAATAACAACACTCAAAAAACTATTTTATTGGCCTAATATGAAGGGTGAAACAACAGAGTACTTGGCTAGGTGCCAAGATTGTCAGTAGGTTAAGGCTGAGCACCAGAACCTAGCCGACCTATTATAGCCATTAGCAATACTAGAATTGAAATGGGAGATTATATCACTAGACTTTATAACAGGTTTGCCTAAAAGTCAGAAACAAAATGATTCTATCATGGTTGTAATAGATAAACTCAGTAAGTCTGCACACTTTATTCCTATAAAGTCTACTTTCAAAGCTATAAACATTGTTGAAATATTCATGAAATAAATTTTTAGACCGCATGGTATTCCTAAAATGGTGGTTTCAGATAGACACGTAAAATTTACATCTGCCTTTTGGAAGGAATTGTTTGCAAGACTAAACACTAACTTAAACTTCATTACGAGCTATCATCCACAAAAGGATGGACAGAATGAAAGGACAAACCAGATCATAGAGGATATGCTTGGCATGTACGTAAGAACAAAACCAAGCAAGTGGGAAGACTGCCAGCACTTGGTAGAATTTGCATATAACAATGGGTACCAAACTTTAGATAAGTTGAGCCCTTTTGAAATACTGTATGGTAGAAAGTGTACAACTCCAATTAGCTAGGATAACCTGGCTGCCAGACTCATGGTTGGACTAGAGATCCTCCAAGAAATGGAGAACATGGTAAGAAAGGTACAACAGAACTTGAAGGAAGCACGGGATAGACAGAAGAGTTATGCAGACCAGAAAAGGAGACACTTGGAATTTCAAGTGGGAGACCATGTTTATTTGAAGGCTAAAGCCCGAAAACGATCGTTGAAGTTAGGGAACTGTGTCAAGTTGGCACCCAGGTTTTGTGGGCCCTTTCAGTTACTAACTCGAATTGGACCCATAGCATACCAACTAGCACTTCCAGCTAATCTATTAATTCATAATGTATTTCATGTTTCTTTGTTGAAAAAGTATATTCATGACCCTACTCATATGATTGATTGGAACTTGGTGCAGGTGGAACCCGAAGGCGAGTTCCATGTGGAACCCCTGCGCATTCTGGACCGGAGAGAAATAACATTTCAGAATAGAGTCGTCTCTCAGGTAAAGGTGCAATGGAAGCACTTTAGTCCTCAAGAGGCCACTTGGGAGTTGGAGGGATATTTGCAAAAATCTCATCCAACCCTGTTCCAAGAAAGGAATGAACACTGAGGACAGTTTTTTTCTGAAGGGGGAAAGGATGTGATATCACCCAAAATAAAATATTTTTGAAATTTAAATTCATTGGAAATTTATTCTGCTTTTAGTAAATTCGAATTTGAATTTTTTTTTCCATTTATGGAAATTTTGAATTTTGAATTTAATAACAGTAATTAATTAACATGATTGTTGGGTAGAGATCTGATTTGACCCAACTAACTATTTGACTATGACATTTGTATGAAAACATAATATTTTATATTAATTGCAGGAGGACAAATGGAACAACCATGTTGAATTTAGTTGACCATGACTCCATGAGTGCGGAACATGTTAGAACTACCCCTAGGTTGATTGTTAGAAGTGGAAAATCAGTGATTTGTCCATTGGCAGCCCCTGAAAATTAGGGATTTAGAAAGCTGCGAAAATCCCCAAGGGTGGGAAAAAGACCTGGGCAAAATTGATAAATAACATAAGTGAGGACGTAGGATGCTTCCAAGTATGCAGAGAAAACAGACTATGGATTTTCCTTGATGTTCTAAGAACTGTTGAGTAAGTGTGAGGCAAGAGGATAACTGTTGTAATTGTGGACATTGCTAAGGAGGATTTTTCCAAATTCTCCCTCATGGATTCATGGTCAAGCTAGGGGGTGAATAGGGGAAGAAATTTTGGCTACCTATTCTACGGTTGGGAGGAACGTGGCTTCTCCCTTTTCCTTCCTACAAAATTGTTTCAGATATGTTGATATGCTCCTTCTCTGTGTTAAATAATCATTTATACTGGTGATATGTATATGTTAATTTTGTATTGAAGTACTTCCATGGGAGAAATCTGTTGTGTCATAATCCATTTCTGTAATAGGAAAAACTTGTTGGTTTGTAATCATTTCACCACTTCAAGACATGAGGGTTTACTGTCAATTGGTGGCCTCCTTAGCCTTGCAGGCCACCAAATACCATCACCGCCTTGATTTAATTTTTCCTAATGTCGAAAGGGCAAGTTTTGTTCCCATAAATACTTGAATCTTATTGAAATTTCAAACTCCGAAATCCCGCACCACGAAACCTCGAAGTGTTGGTCCCACATTCCATTCACATTTTAGCAATTAGGGAGTTGTTGTGTGTTGGTGTTTGGTATTTGAAATCATGAAATCCCGAACCCCAAAACCCCGGAGTGTTGGTCCCACATTCCATTCACATTTTCATAATTCTGGAGTTGTTGTGTGTTGGTGTTTGGCATTTGAAATCGCAAAATCCCAAAACCCCGAAGTGTTGGTCCCACTTTCCATTCACATTTTCGCAATTCGGGAGTTGTTGTGTGTTGGTGTTTGTCATTTGAAATCGTGAAATCCCGAACCCCAAAACCCCGAAGTGCTAGTCCCACATTCCATTCACTTTTTCACAATTCGAGAGTTGTGTGTTGGTGTTTGGCATTTGAAATCGCAAAATCCTGAACCCTGAAACCTCGAAGTGTTGGTCCCACATTCCACTCACATTTTCGCAATTCGGGAGTTGTTGTGTGTTCTTGTTTGGCATTTGAAATTGTGAAATCCTGAACCTCGAAACCCTGAAGTGTTGGGCCCACAGTCTTTCCACATTTCACGATTCGACAAACAACGTGGTCTTTTTTTTTGTGTGTGTGTTCAGCATTTGTAATGACCGAAACCCGATTGAACTCTGCTTTTTTCACAAAATTGTAGGAACATAGTAAGAATTATTTGGTATAGGAACAACTCTAATAATGTAATGAATGTACTGGTAGAAACGATGGAGGATATTCATCCGGGATAGAGGTAGAATAAAAATAATGGATCATATTACAAGTCACTGTGTACAGGGCATGACAAGTACATAAATGATTGTATATGAAAGTATTAAACTAATTAAGCACATTTTTAGAGCGATTTCTCCTAAGAGTTATGCTTGCCATGAGGTGATACACGTTTAAGTATTCGAAATTTTGTAATTAGACTATCATTTAATGGCATAAACCGTAGAGAACAAGATGGGATCCTTCGAGTTAACTATGCTTGATGTGTAAGCTATTGGTGTGTAATAATATGACCCAAGTTAGGTAAATATACTTCCTTGTTTATATTTTCTGTAAGTAAAGATGCAGGACTGTAGCACGTAACTGAGATTTCCAATTATTAAACCAGAATCAAGATGAAACTATACCTATGATAGTGAATCGCTCTATATATATTTAGAGAAAGCTACAGGTATGTACATACTTACAGGTGGAAATAAGTACAAATGTTAATGGAGAGTTAAAGAGAATTCCCTATAGTAACAATGATAATATACGCCTTTATATTCGCACATAGCAGACAATCAAAATACCTATTGTTCTAGAAGTCATGAAGATACAAACTTGCAATTAAAAGCATAATTAAATGTGTAGAACTGATTACTTTGACAATCCTAGACTCCTTTTCCTTCCAACTCCCAGTCGTCGAAACACTAAAGAGGGATTAACAGTTTTGGATCGCCCTTAGCGTCCGTCGACATGACCATCACTCTGTGACCACGCGTTTAACATCAAAGTGCTACCGGATTTTCACGATTTGGGGAATCACGATGCAAGCGTTCCTCCTATTCTCTGTCCTTCAAAATTTCGAAACCTAAAATAGGGCCTAACGACTCCTTAGCTCCTCCCTTAAGTCGCTTTTCATACGACCGGTCCTGTGACCTGGTGCTACTACCCCAAAATGTCAAAATCTCCACCTTGTGAGATCAACAGTCCAGTTTCCTCTTGAACCGATGACCACGATCCCACTGGATCGATGATCCACAACCTTTTTAGATTTTCCATGAACCTGGACCACTCGCCATGTGTCCTCCTTGATGCGCAGTGTCGATCATTTCGCAATTTCGTGAACTGGGAGTTCACGATGCAACGACTCAAAAATTCACTTGCCGCTCCAAACCTCGAACTCCAAAATAATAAAATTCAATGCCTTAGAGTGTTGGAAGACACTCATCCTTAATATCCTCATTGCTCTGCAAGATCCAACGACTCTCGCAACTTTGACACTTCTTCCATGAAGTGTTTCCACTGTTCATACGGCTCCTCTCCTGGGGTGCTTCTAATCACTTAAATCCCTCGTAACTTGGTTCTATCCTATGGCTCTCGAGATTTTGGCACTTTGCTCTAAAGTGTCTCCACCATTTGTTTCAACTGCTCTCTTGTGCAACCACCCAAAGGTTAAACTCTGTGTGCCCAGATCCTTTCTCTAAACCTCAAGGGTTCCCTCGACCTGAGTTTAGATATTGCCTATATACATATAAGTATGTTGGAGTAGTTTTAAAGTTAAGGAAAGTGATATAATTATGGAAGAATTTATCCACATAAGATTTTCTGTTCGAAGTAAACTAGACTGGTGCAATAATGTCATTATGGACAGAAATGTATCTTACCTTCTCTTAAACTCTAAAGCTTAAACGAAATTGAATTATGTCATAGAATTTATTTTTTTTATGGTGAATTTGAGGTACATTACATCAAGCTTCCTCTCTCTTCAAATATTTATTGTGGCTTTTGATAAATCTCCTTTGCTTCCTTTTTATTTTCTTTTTCTATAATATAGACATTATAATAGAGATACTATGGTACATGCACTATGCATTCACGCTAGTGCCAAAAATCACGATTGTCTCTATATAGTTTGAACTGACTACCATTGATGAGTCCTTCCATGATTTTCCCATTCAATTACTGCAATTGAAAATAACCTACTTTTGTCATAGATCTTATGATACAGACACAACTAGCACATTTGGATATTTCCAGGTTGTTGCAAAACTTTGTTGTCATAGAGAAAAACTAGGTCTCCCATGTGAAAATTCTTATTTTTAATATGTATGTCATACCATTCCTTTTTGTGAGTTTTTTGAACCCACTGAAGAAATCCTACGACAAAGTGGTCTTCCTCCAGATTCATTACCTCTAACGTAATTTTCTCTACTATGCCTAAATGCATGAGCTCTATCAACATAGAAATGCACAAACTCGACACAATGAACTCCATGGGAATAACTATTTCCTGGTCATACACTAATTGGAATGGTGTCTATCATGTCAAATTCTTACATGTGGCTTGATATTCCCATAGCACTAGTCAGAGTAATCTCGATTTAAATTACATATATTCATCAACACATTCTCTAGGATCTTGCTAAATAGTTACACTATTATGTTCTCCCGAGGGTGATAAGGTGTGTTCTTCTGGTGATAAATATGTAATTCTTATGTCAAAGAAATAATAGTTTTATTCACAAAATGGGTCCCCTGATCACTCATAATGATTCTTGGATATCCAAACTTTGTGAGAACATTCTCAAATAGAAACTGCTTAGCAGTATTGACCTGTAATATCTAACAGGTTTTGCTTCATCCCATTGAGCTAGAAAATGCAATGGGATGATCCAAACCTCCTTCCCATGGCTGAGCTAGAACTGTTCCTAACACTATAGATGATTCATCTACATGGAAATGGAATTCCTTCTTCCAACATAGAAATACTAAAATTGGCGCAGTAAGTAGTTTCTACTTCAAGGTATCCAAACTTTACTAACATTCCTCATTCCATTGAAAATTGACCTCCTTCAACAAATTTTCCAGTGGGGTTACGATCTATGCATATCGCCTAATAAACATTTTGTAGTACCCCATACGACCCATTTTTTCTCGTAGTTTTCACACTGAAGTAAGTTCTTGAAGATCAACAATGACAACAATATCCACAGGATTGACTAAAATTCCTTGTTTACATACTACATGACCCAATATGATACCAAATGGTGCACAAAAAACACACTTCTTTAAGTTCAAAGAAATATGGAATTGTCTACATCTATCCAACATCAAGAACATAGTTTTAATATGGCCCTTCAACAAAATGAACATTGTCTAATCATCCAAATATACTTCTAGGAATTTATCAATAAATTCTTTAAAAGTTGTGAAAACAACTCCGAAAAATACTGTTGGCACATTTTTCAACCTAAAAGTAATGATTGTATACTGATAACATCCTCATTCTATCGCAAATGTTTTCTTATTCCTATCCTCCTACGAAACCTTAATATGGTGATACTCATAGAATCCATCAGTAAATGAGTAAGATTAATGTCCTCCTACATTCTCCAAAACTTCATCTATAAACGGAGTAGGAAATGATTCATGTAAGAAACCATCATTTAATTTTCCTAGATCCATACAAATTTTGATTCCACCCATTTTCTTTTCCTAAATCACCATTGAACTAATCCATTCTAACTTTGTGATAGGTTCAATAATTTCGGCTTCCAACATTCTATCTATTTCTACTTCTACTTTCTACTTATATATTAGGTCCAATCGGTACAGTCTCTGTTTTACTCGCTTGGAATCCATTTTCAAAGGGATCCTCATCTCCCCTAGCTCCCTAACAATGCCTTTCATTTATTAAAATGTAGTTGGAAAAAGGTCTTGGTATTCCTATAGTAAATCAACAATCTTATCGAGAATTTCTAAACATTCCAGTAATATCTAATGTTTGCAAACTTTGGATTATAATTTGTACCAATATTCACCTTTTGAATTTTAAACGACTTTTCATACTTGGTAGATTAAAGATCAGGATCCTTTACTACACGCTCTCCTTCGGTTTCTGGTAATTGCAAATTTCTTCGGTCTTCATCCTCCTATTCTTTTCCAACATTGTTATATCATTCCTAAGCCTCTTGAATAATCACAGAAGATATGGGTGTACTACATAAGGGTACCGGTATTCTAGATTCTTTTGATTTAAAGATCTTGTTCTTCATAATCTGTAGAGTTGTGTCTACCAAAGGGGCATCATCTTCAAACTTGAAAGTTACCTTGAAGCTACAAATCAAATATTCTCAGTCTGTTGTTCCTATGTGTACTTCTAGTTCTAAATACCATTTCTCCAGGATCATATCCAGAGTGTATACAAACAAGTGCGTCCATTCCTACTTAGGTATTGAGGTCCATGTCACAATGCACTATGTAATATGATATGTAGGGCTACTCAACCTAGTATATTTCTATGCAATATGTTCAATTTCTATTATGAATTTGAATTTAACCATCTTCTACATTGCTGCCAATTCTCTATTCTATCCTTATTCACAACCCACTATCTTGCAGGAGTCTCTTTCAACACGATATCTAAATCTATAAATCTTTATTGTTTTGATATCTGTGAACTAAATCATTTTATAAAAGGATCTATGTCTCTTAGTACATCATACTTTAGAGGATCGCATACCTCAACTCCAATCTAGCACAATGTCCAGGTAATAAAAGCACATCTCCTTATAGATACTTCATGTAACCATTGTTGCCAATTTTCCAGGGCTTATTCTAAATTGGACGCACAATAATTGATACTTCTCCAACTAAATACACCCTCAACAATAGGATTAATATAGTCATCCATATACGTGATCACATTGTAAAGGTTATCGAGTTATTTTCCCCTTTTCAGTTCCACATATCATCTTCCTTCTGTGCGATCCAATGGTGCAGTAACTATTAAGTCTCCTACGCCAAAGATCACTTGTCTTTTTTTTTTTATCAATAATGGTCTAGTTATACAAATCCAAATCAAGTTTAAGTAATGATGGATAAGTTTTACTACCATCCACTATCTCGATTACTTCAAAATATCTTGTGTTTCACATTCCATCAATGTTAACATTCACCCCTATCAGTCTTACAATCAGAATAATCTTATGTTGATTTCCTACCCTCAATTGAACTGGTTACCGGATTAACTTTGGTTTTACCATCATTTCCCATGTATTCTTTGAAATGACATTCATATCAGATCCCATATCCAAGATGATATTATCCATACCATAGTCTCCTACCTGCACATTAAGTCAGAATTCCCTGTTCATCATTTTCTTACAATGTACCTGTTTAATTTATCATTGTGCAACAATTGCTTCTTTATCTTTCCTGCATTGGTCGATCATCCAATGTATCATGTTTAATGCAATTTCATCCTTCATTAGTTCTAAAAAACTCTTTAAGAAACTTTTGAGAGTAATTACCTTCTCAACTAGCATTTATGTGATTGAGTAGTCATAGGCTATAAGCATGTCGGACATAGGTTACGAAGTCGAGGATCCAAATTATGTTTCTAGAAGTTCCTTTCTTGATTATATGTGTATTTCTCCTTTCGTAGGTCAAATGTAAGAAGAGGTTTTGTTTCTTCCCCGACCCATTGGGCAATCTAAATTCATTATTTTGTCACATTAGCTCCTATTCTTTCTCCTCTACATGTAAATGCTACTACCCTTGGTCGATCGTCACAATCTTCCACTGCTATCATATGAACATTTTGGTTCCTCTTTTATTCCACTTTTCTATTAGCTACATAAAATCTTTCATCACATGATCTAAGTGTCTACACTATGTGACACTGTATAAGGATTCAGACAATCTTGGCCCAAATTCCCATGTTGGTTATAGTCATAACAAATAATTGGTCCTCTTCCTCTGTTGAATCCTCCTCTTCCCTAACCTATAAATCATCCTCTTCCTCCTTGATTGTATACCCTCAAAGTATTATATTGCGGTACCCCTCCTTTTTATCTATCTTCCCTTGAACTCTGTATGCGTCTGCGATGCGTTCTGTCAATAGATTAAGTGCACAACAATCCTTTTTCATCATGTCCCACAAACTTACAAAAATTACAAAATAATCTTTTGGTAGTGCTATGATATTTATGCATCAAGGGACAAGTGGTTGGGTGATGACCTACATTCTACATATATCACACCATACCCCTCCTCTTGAGGCCAAGGGATTTGAGGCTCCTGTAGCCAAATAATATTTAAAGGTTGGACACTTGTTCTTATCCTGACCTTTATTTTTACATGTAACAAATCATACCTCTTCATGTTTTTCCTTCCCTTTAGTAAGATCCTATAACTGAATTGTCAATGCTTCTAACTGCACTTGATCTTGAGTTCTCCCTGTGTAATTCTCTCCTATATGGGATGATTCCAACTTCATGGTGATATATAGTGCTTCTGGCTGCAATGTAACCTTCTGTTGTGCCAATGGGAAGTGTATATGTGTTAAAAATACACCAATAAACCATTCCATATGCTTATCATATGGAATATGGAATGTCAACCGATCCATCAATCTCTTTAATATTTCATCAAAAACCCATACCGATTCATTATGAAATTTCTTGGTATCTTTCGGTTATGTAACACACTATAAATCAGACTTCAATTTTTGGAACTCTTTTGACATGGATTTCCTAATGTGTGTTAACATTATGGTTTGTCTCGCAGGGGAAGTGGATTAATCCTTTATATACTTGAGTAACATGCAGTCTCTGATTGTTGTCACTAACTGTGTGATTTTTGTATCATCATCCTAGACCTAATTCACAGTGCATATTGGTTCACAGAAAAATAAGTATTGTTTTGGATATTTTGTTCATACTCCATGGAGGACATGCATTCTCAAAGTGGGGTCTACCCCTACCATTGTGTACTGCACAAAATTTTTCCTCTGTGTTTCTAAATGAATGTTGGTTAGCATACTATTTCCCATACTCTGACTACCTTTACTTCTATCCTTACTTCCTCCACTAACTACAATTGTTCACAACAAATTTTCATACCTTGAAGATGCACATGGGGTCCTGGGTTTGACGTAGAGTCGGGACTGAGTGGTTCTAATGGGATGTAATTGATCTCCTTCTTCTAGTTTGAACTAACGATCATTTTCCTTCTACTTTCTTTCTTTTCACATTATTCCTTCAATCTAGAGAACTATGTCGATGTCTCTTTCCTCAATATCACTATGTTTCTCTTCTCTATCAATCACAATGCATTTCATACTATACCGAAATATTTTTTCGACGTGAAAAACTCCAATATATTCTTATGTCACACATTCTTCTTCTCTCAACATTCTCATCCCATCTGTTCCATATTTATTCCTTCCTCCATCCCTCTTCTCCATACTTTCATACCATCCCTTGGTCATCCCCCAGTCCCCCTATGCATGTGAAGAATCCTAGCTACTAGGGTGATCATATTCCAACTTCATAACCCCTTTATCACACAACAACATCTTGACCCAAGTAGAGAGTGATTTCAAATATATTTCACGCATACCTTCAAATAACTCTCTTTCAACAACACCATATCACTAGGTACAATCTGTAACAAACTCGGTAATATAACCCCCCAATACACTATTGCCAGAAATCAACTCCATGCCAGATTTGATAACTTTATGGTATTAACTTGTTGGATCAACTCAGGTGTCCAAATCCTTAGAAAACCACTACAAAATGTCTCATTCTTTTTAGCTAACCTCTATAACTACTCAGCCAAAACTATCAGGAAATCAACAAAGAAAATATCATGTAAGTCTATAAATACACACCTCTATAGTCATTTGTTTTAGTTGATCCATGGGTTCTTATTATGATCTTTGGAAAACTCACGCTCATTTTCCTCTAACAATTGTATGATCTCTTCCTTAGTCGGCCTCCACATTCGCCTTAGTCACAGATATCTGTCCCGACAATGGAAGCATTTGTTGGTGTGTAGTGGGAGATTGAGGGTTCAACATCAAATCACCAATAAAACCCTCAGATATCGACCCTTTCGGCATCACCTTCAAGGAGGTGAAGTCTCACCTGAGGTATCTATTGGATCTGCAGGAACCAGGTTTCCAAAATGATAAAAGGATTGGAGGCATACCTCATAACCATTATACTTATCATTTTTTCATTATACCTTATATTAGGTGCACAAAAACATAATATCATGTGACATATTCATAGCAAAAGGACATATAACATATGACAATAAAAAAAACAATCACATCATAAAAAATAGACACCATGATTTAACGTGGTTCACCCAAGATGGTCTACGTCCATAATGGTTGACTTCTTATTTTATTATTAAGAACACCCATTACAAAATTTGTGCATTACACTCATACATTATGCCCTTGTCGTTCTCTTATCTCTCTATCTCCCTTTGTCACTCTTCACTCCTCCATATCTCACATACCTTGCATACACACTTACTTATCTCTTCATACATGGAATTACCTCCACCGCTATATATCCCAAAAACCTTATATATTTATACAATTATAATAGGGCTTAGCCAGCATAAATAGAGACAAAATATGTAAAGGCTTCCCACAATTTTCCTTCTTTTGCGCACGCTGATCCATGAAAGTGTGCCAATGGTCTTTCCTTCCTTTGCACACGTTGCGCAGTTCCTTAAACTGGTCCCAAAATCCTCTCCCAACACACACAAAACCATGAGGTGATCCAAATATTTTAAACACATTGCGTGGACTAAACAAAATATAAAAAAGACCAAATTTTAGTCCATTTTCAAATTTTAATCCAATTAAAATGCAAATAAATAGGTAATAAACAATTTACATGGTCTCTTCATTCTTGAAGAGGCATGGTTTCAACATAGAGAAGAAATGAAAATTTGTGGTATTTTCCAAAATTTGGAAATGTTTGGAATCTGGGAGTGGAGCTATCGAACTAACTCAAGCATTGCAAATGGGGTTGTCATGGAAGGATAGTGAGAATAGGTGCATGTGTGAGAGGTTTAGAAGAACAAAATGAGGTGTAACAATGAAAATCAATGTGGTAAGTATTTTTTATTTTATCCTCTCTTAGTACACCAGATAGTTGATGGGGCATCATGTTTACGCACATCGATGCACTTTGCTTAGAGTATAAAACTTCTATGTCTTTTATTTTGTTTATAACGGCTAACTCTACATCTTACCAGCTCAACACCATCATATTATTTTATGTTTTCAACTGCCTCTATTGTCCTTATAAGAGCACGTGTGAAAAACCTTCACAAACACTTCGACCACCCTCCTCTGCTATAAACAGAAAAGGGATAAAATTTTTGGGGAGGTTTTGTAAAAACCTTTTCTACAAGGTGTTGTCCTTGTGGTGAAAAGAAAAAATACCATGCCCCTACCACCCTCTCTTGCAAGTTATCCCATGTTCATATTTTACTTTTTAGGGACATCCATAGAAATATTCTTGTCTTCTTTTAAGGTGTCAATTTCCAAATGGGCTTCCATCACCAAAGAGAAGTTTGATCATTTGAGTCATGTAGATATTTCTTCCCTAAGAAAGTAGTGTATATACCCCCTTACTTATTGTAATCCTATCCCAACAAATCGAGCCCTTATTTTGTTCTAACATGGGCCCACCTTAGAAGACCAACATATTATTGCCAAAGTTTTTCATGTTTCCCCTCTAGATCAACATCATGAGCTTCTAGCCATCATTTCAGGCCATATAGAAGTAGAGAACTCATGCTTAATATGGGTTAGATTATAAAATCCCCTTTCTTATAATCTAACAATCATATCATCCATCCAATCTACCCATAGGAAAAAGTCAATACCCAACTTGAACTTGGTTCCATCTCCTACTTTGCAAAAAATATAACTTTCTAAGCAATAATTTTTTGAGAAGATATTTCAACTAAATTGATGCATTCTTAATGGATTTTCGAGGGGACCTAATCCAATCTTATAAATTAGAGGAATGAAACTGGGTGGGCTATGAGAGAGAATAAAAGGAAATAGCGGAATGCTATTACTTACTTGATTCCTGCTTGCGTGAGAGACATATTCTTCCTTGAACTTTGCACCTCACGAACTAGACCTTGTCTTAATGCTCTGATTGACAAAAGACCACCGATTGATCAATTAACGATAGAAATCCTAGTTTGGATAGGACGGGAGAGGCCGAGATTGCTGGTACCGCTGGGTCGAATGTACGGTTTTATTTTTTTTACTAGTGGATTGGTGATTCTTTTTCAATTGGATCAACAGATTCTAGGTAAACTAGCTTCCAAACGTACTCTTTCTCCCTAATACATTACCATACCAAGACTCTCCACAAACTCTTTGAATCAAGTGTAAATCCAAAATGATGGATATTTTATAGGCCCCAACCACCCTCTTCCTTTAACTTTGTCAACATTTACCACCTACCTAACTAATGGAATATTAAAAGAAGGTAAACTATCTTCCAAACGTACTCTTTCTCCCTAATACATTACCATACCAAGATTCTCCACAAACTCTTTGAAGCAAGTGTAAATCCAAAATGATGGATATTTTATAGGCCCCAACCACCCTCTTCCTTTAACTTTGTCAACATTTACCACCTACCTAACTAATGGAATATTAAAAGAATCCTTACAGCATACCAAAGGAAACAAAAACATGCCTTCCTAATCCTGTCAAGTAGCCCTTTTGGAATATGCACCAAAGACTCCCATAATATAGGAATCACCTCTAGCATTGATTTGTGCCACAGTTAGTATTCCACCCACAAACAACCATTTATTACACCAAAGATTGATAAGAGAACATTTTCTAGCATCCAACCCTAATCATGCTTTTTTAAAAACATTTGATTTCAAGAGATAAACCACTTATTCAAATCATTAATCGAAATCCATAATCTTGTGAGGATAGACTATGTTTAATATTAGAACAGTACATAAGATTTTAGCTCATTTAAAACAATTCCTATAGTAGAACTAAATAAATCCATAATCTCTTTCAATACCTTAACAACCATTTGTAAGGAGAAAAGCATTATCCACAAATAAAAGATGGGAAAGTGACAAAGATCCACCAATCTTAATGAAGTTGTTATTTCTTTTCATATCACTAATTACTCATGCTTAATCAAGAGGATAAGCAAGTACATAATGCATTCAACAAAGTTATATTAACCAAGTACATAATTCAAAATAATGCATTAGAGCAAAGTTATATTCACTTATGAGATTTTTTACTTATATGTTATTCTCTTATTGAATTTACAATTTGATTCAATGATTTGGGATATATCAGTTTCAATTTTGGAAGTTGGAAGTGATAAAAGTCTTTAAATATAATGCAAGAAGGTGGTTACACTATTATCATACAAAAAGTGAAGAAAATGGCTACTAGTGAAGAGTCAATACAAACATCCTTCAAAATTGTCTACTACTGAAGAGTCAATACTACTAGATTTTCTTTACCTTTAAGAACTTTAATAGATCTGCCGCTGATAATACCTATTGATAATAATGGCTATGATTTGAATCGTATGAGTATATTAGAATGCTTAAATTTTAATAATGAAATATCGTATTTATTATTCTTTTACCGTCATGGATAGAAAAATTAAAAAAATGTCGACCTTCTATTTTCTACCTGAAATCTAACTCCATTCTTCTGACTAATCTTAACATTTACAATTCAATACAGACTATGATCCATAATCAACAACGAGAACACATGTTGGACCATTTTTATCTTTATTTCAACAACAAATCCATAACCAACATTTGACTTTACTGGTTATGGATTTGTTTTGAACGTGGTCATCAATCGTTATAGCTGTGACCTACTCCCCCACTCTGACCTGATGGAAGTTTGTTGAAGGTAGTAATTAATCTTTCTGCATGTATTACTGATGGCTTCATGGACCCAGCAGCATTGATGTATTACTGATGGCTTCATGGACCCAGCAGCATTAATCTTTCTGCATGTATTACTGATGGCTTCATGGGCCCAGCAGGAAGTTTGTTAATCTTCAATTTGTTGGCTGCATTACCTGTCTTGGTGTTCACAGGGCTCAAGGAGTCGATGTATTTGTGACCTACTCGACTTGGACCGGAAGGAAGTTTATTCTTTAATATGCCTTCCATTTTATGATCACCGTTAAGAAAATTGTGATGGTCACACGGATTTTTGTCAGTTTGGCATGTTACAATATTCTTCTTTTTCAGGACTCTACCTGCGTCGACTGCACCTTCCTTCAATAATATTACCGCCACTGAAACGCAGAAAAAGAACAGAAACAAACTTGCAGTCTTCATGGCCCGTCTTCGGTAATAATACTTCAAGTATTAATAATTTTACTGCAGGTGCCTCTCACGTCAATCGGTCGATGAAATGTAATGTAATGAAGAGTCTAATCGGTTTATCTGTAATTCAATACAGAACAATAAAGCTCCAAATCCCACCAGGAATACAAGAAACGAACAAATGTAATTCCCTGAAATCTGGCTCACTTATCAGAAGTAAGCCTCAACGTTATCAGTTCAAGTTGAATGAAATTAGGAGGCATATGTAATGCAATGGGCTGGGCAATATATTTATATACACAATGGCAAGGGCAAGAGCAGGTTGAATAAGCATAAGCAACGGCTGCTGAGAAATCAAAGAACGCAAAAGCCTGGAAACTTTCCTCCCAAGTTTAGTTAGATTTGACCGATCTCTTAAATTCATGACTTAGTCTAATTCTTAATTCCTGAAGTTCAGTACTTAGCTAGCCTTTTGTATTCTTTCACCAATTTTTTTTTATTACTGCGAAGCTTGACATTGATTAAAACTAATCGGATTTGTGGGTTGTCAAATTTGCGATCCCTCCTCGTGTGAAGACGCTAGACTTCTTTGAAGCGCACCAATTTACCAACTGTTTTAATATACCCACATCGATAACTTTCCTCCCATGTTTCGTTTGGCTTGACCGATCCCTTAAATTCAGGACTTAGTCTAATTCCTGAAGTTCAGTACTTAGCCAGCCAGACAATGATTAAAACTAATCGAATTTGTGGGTTGTCAAATTTGTAGTGATAAATTGTGAAGTAGGAAATGCAGAGAGAAAGAATAGAACAGAACAATATATTAGAATGTAAGAAAAATATATTAGAATGTAAGAAGAATAATACAAAATGAAGAAGTTCTGAAGAAGTTAAGAGATTACAATGTAATGGGAGATAGCTAAGCTAAATAGGCTCAAGCAAGACAAAAATAGAAAGTACAGTTGTCCAGAATAGCTGGCAGTGTACAGTTAGACTGTTGAGGTTACATTATATTTAACACTCCCTCTTAAACTCAACAATTACAATCATCAGCACTGATTATGCCTAGGTGATGTCTCTGAAAATCAGAAACTGACTTTCCTAGTGGCTTTGTAAAGATATCAGCAAGCTGATCTCGAGAACCACATAATTGTAGTGCAATATCACCATTATTGACTAGCTCGCGTATGAAATGAAAATGAGTGTCAATGTTTTTGCTCTTCTTGTGAAACACATGACTTTTAGATAAAACAATTGCTGAAGTAATGTCACGGAAAATAGGAGTTGGATCATTTTTTGTATGTGACATATCTTTTAATATTCTTGTCATCCATACAGCTTGACAAGAAGCTGAGGTAGCAACGACATACTCTGCCTCTGCAGAAGATATTGAAACAATTGGCTTCATCTTTGATGCCCATGAGATTAGGTTGTCCCCAGTTGAAAAACATGTCCAGATGTGCTTTTCATGTCATCTAGGTTGCCTACAAAATCACTGTCTGTGTAACCAGAAAGTTGATTACAATCAGATTTAGTGTACCATAAGCCAAAATTTAGTGTTCCTGCTACATATCTCAAAATTCATTTCTCCATTTTCCAGTGCGAATCTTTGGGTGATTCCATGAATCTAGAAACAAGGTTGGTTGCATACATGATGTCAGGCCTAGTTGTTGTAAGATACAACAAACTGCCTCCTAAACTTTTGTATAAAGTACAGTCCACTGTAGGACCTTCATCATTCTTGCTTAATTTTGTGCCTAATGGTATGGGGGTTTCCGCTGGATTGCATCCTTCCATGCAAAATCTTTTGAGGATGTCTGTTGCATACTTTTGCTGACAAACAAAAATGCCTTTGGCTGATTGATGAACCTCAATCCCTAAAAAAATATTTCATTATGCCAAGATCTGTCATATCAAACTTAGATTGCATGGCATGTTTGAAATCTGTTAACTCAAGATTTCATGTATAGATCATGTCATCAACATATAAACATACAATCAATATTTTACCATGCTGATCTGTTTTGGTGTAAAGAGTTGGCTCATTTTGGCTTCTGCTGAAACCACTTTTGATTAGATAAGTGTCAATTCTGCTGTACCAAGCTCTTGGAGCTTCCTTTAATCCATACAAGGCTTTCTTCAATCGATATACTTTGGCTGGGTGCTCTTGGACTTCAAATCCAGGTGGTTGATTGACATAAACTTCTTCGTTCAAAAAACCATTCAAGAATGTTGACTTGACATCCATTTGGTATACTTGCCATTTGTGTTGTGCTGTTATGGACAATAGAGTCCTTACAGTGTCTAACCTTTCTATTGGAGCAAAAGTTTCACCATAATCAGTACCTGGTTGTTATGAGAATCCTTTGGCAACAAGTCTTGCCTTGTGCTTTTCAATCTGCCATTTTTCATTAAGTTTACTTTTGTAAACCCACTTGACACCAATACTCTTCTTGTGAGTTGGAAAATCAACAAGATCCCATGTCTTGTTCTTCTCAATGGAGTCAATTTCTTGGTTCATGGATTGAACCCAATGTGGCTCCTTAGCTACTTCCTTAAAAGATGTAGGTTGACATGACATTAAAGAAAAAAGGTTGCACTATTCAAATTCATCCACCTGCTGATGGATTTCTCTCAAACTTTGAGTTCTCTCATTTTGTGGTTTAGAGAATGATTCTCTGCTGGAAGTTCAGTTATCCTGAGAATTTTCACATTGACTTTGTACCTGCAGTCTTGGAAGAATAGTTTGAGTTACGTGTTGTCCTAAAACTTCTGCATTTTGAGAACTTGGTAGCAATAGATTTTGACTGTCCATTTGTTGATTTTCTGAATCATTCCATAATTGATTTTCTAGAAATTTGACATCTCTGCTGAAAATTAATTTCTTGGTGATTTGATTGTAAAGCCTATAAGCTTTAGATGTTTCACTATATCCAGTGAAAATACATTTCTGACTTCTATCATCCAATTTCTTCCTTAATTCAGAAGGTATGTGTGCATATTCTATGCATCCAAATGTCCTTAGATGTGCTACGTTTAGCTTTGTCCCACTCCATGCTTTTTGGGAAACTTTCATCTTTAGACTTGTGGTTGGTGATCTATTCAAAAGATAAACTGAGCATGCTACTACTTCAGCCCAAAACCTATTTGACAGACTTTTCTCTTTGAGAAGTGTACTTTCCATATTCATTATTGTCTAATTTTTCCTTTCAGCCACTCCATTCTGCTGTGGAGTATACCTTGTTGTTGTTTGCATGATGATGCATTGAGATTTGCAGAAATTTGCAAATTCTCTGGAGTTGTATTCTCCTCCTCTATCTAACCTGAGTGATTTGATATATTTGCCACTCTGTTTTTCAGCTTCTGCTTTGAATTCTTTGAATTTTGCAAAAGTTTCATACTTGTGTCTGAGAAAATAGATCCATATTTTTTTGCTGAAATCATCAATAAACGTTAGAAAGTAAAAACTACCACCTATTGACTCTGTTTACATTGGTCCACATAGGTCAGTGTGAACAAATTCAAGATGTTGTTTGGCTTGATTGAAAGACTGAGGAAAACTATTTCTCTTATGTTTTCCAAGTATGCAGGACTCACATGGGGGAATTTGCTCTGTAAAGAGAGGTAGACCTTTGACCATGGAATTTTTCTGAAGAAGACTTAGACTCTGAAATGGTAGATGTCCAAATCTTGTATGCCAAACCATAGTTTCATTCAGGGTTGATGCACTCTGTGCGTATGGTTGACTTAGATTTGCAGTTCTGAGAGTAAGGGGAAACATCCTATTTGGAGTCATATGGATTTCAGAAATTAATTTTCTGCTGGGGTATTTATCATATATTTTGCAAGATGCTCCCTCAAAAAGTACCTTATAGCCTTTTTCAATGAACTGTCCTACACTTAGCAAATTATGTTTTAGATCTAGAACATGATAGACATTGTTTATGTATTTCTTTACATTCTGTTTAGTAAGAATAGGAACAGTTACTTTTCCTTAAACTTTGACTAAGTAATCATTTCCAAGTGTAATATCAGATGAGATTGAAGAATCAATGCATGAAAGTAAATCTTTGTTACCTGTCATGTGATTGCTACATCCACTGTCGAGGAACCAGAGATCTTTAGGTTGTTCTTCAGTCTTGAGGCACGAAAGAAACATACCTTTTGAGTTTTCTCCCGTGTGGTTTGACACATGTGCTCTGCCTAAGAGCCGATCTGCTTGCTTCTTCCTACATTCAGATTCATAGTGCCCATACTTTTTACAGTAATAGCATTGCATGCTTGTTTTTTCATTTGATCTTCTCCGTCTGCCTCTTTGAGGCTGGAAATTCTGATGTTGATTTTTTTGTTGTTGTCTTTGACCTTGGGAATTTTGATTCTGATATTTTTGTCTGTTACCTCCAGTGGAGTGAGGGTTACTTTGATTGTTCCCTCTTCCTTGATGACCTTTACTTCTTCCTCTGCCTCTCCCTCTGCTGAAGGAGAATTGAGTTTTGAAGGCATTGGAGATTGACTCATCTGTGAGATGTTGTCTGGTCTCATGTGTCACCAGTGAACCAATGAGTTCATCTGTTGAAAAATTTGACAGATCCTTGGATTCAAGGATTGTTGTTACAACCATTTCAAATTTCTTGGGTAAACTTCTAAGAATTTTCTCAACAATTCATTGATCAGTGATGGCTTCACCAGTCAGCCTGATCTGGTTCACGATTCCCATGACTCTGGTCATGAACTGATCCACATTTTTGGACTTTGTCATTCTTAAGGTCTCGAATTGTGTCCTCAGGCTCTACAGCTTAACTGTTTTGAACCTGTCATTTCCTTGATAGGAATATTTAAGGATTTCCCAGGCCTATTTTGAGGTACCAACGACTGTGATTTTTGAGAAAATCAAATCATCCACAGAATTTTGAATCCATAATTTGGCTTTATTTTCTTTGTTTCTCAGCGTTGCCTGAGCAATTCTCTGTGGATTTGACATGGCAGAAAGGGCTACTGGATCTGGTTCCACATATCCAAGATCCACTGGTTCCCAACACTCTTGTGCTTGGAAGAATGACCTCATTCGAAGAGACCAAAAGTCGTAATTCTTTCCCAGAAGAATCGGACCCTGAGTTGGTCCTAAATAGCTAGACAACGCCATAAAAAAAAATTGCAGAAAAAATAGAGGAAAATTTTGTATTTACCTCTGATCGCCGAAACGTCGATTTGTTGATGGCCGAAGGGATCTTATCGGGCTTGAATTGGCCCTTAGTCTCCTTGCAATGTGGCCACACGCCTTACTGTTAAAGCGCTATGGGATTTTCCCATTTTTTTTTCCTTTCAAAATGTCGAAACGCGAAAATCGCCTTTGGATTTTTCAACGGTCCAGATCTTCCTGAGATCTGATGGTCCAGATCTTATCGAAATATTGCGAATTGGGACTTCGTGAACCCTAATGTTGAGCTATTTTGTCTCCGCGATTCCCCGATCTCCGATTTTGTGATGACGTATTCCTTTCGGGACTTTCCTGATTCTTTTGATTTCTGCCACGCATCCCAACAGATGGACGGTCATGATCTCTCCTCGCGATTTCATGATTTGATATGTCCCGGATGTCTCGTCTCCAGGATCCACGAAATGTTGAATGCCGATGCAGGGATTGGCTCTCTCGATCTCGCCCATGTGTCTCCTCAAAATGGACAGCTCCGATCGTTCATGGGGTTTTCACCACAAAGAAACCCGATCTCTTGTCCTCAGGATTCGTGATTTGCCAAATCCTGATATGCCGATGGTCCTTTCCTTATCGAGACTTTTCTTGAGTCCTCGGATTTACGCCATGCATCCCCACAAGATGGACGGTCCTGATTCAACCTCAGGATATCGCGACTTGCGATGCTCCGATGACACAACTTCTCTGTCAACTTGAAACCCTCGATGCCGAAACGCCGACGGTTTCCTCGATGTTCGCCACGTGTCCGGTCAAATGGATGGCTGTGATCTTATCTCTATTTCACGAATCGTGATTTCTCAAGTTTAGAACACTTGTTGCGATGGTCTTCCAAAACCATGAACTTCGAAATACCGATTTGAAAGCTCTTGGATCTGCTGCCACCTATCCTCTGAGATGGACAGCTCACAAGTCCTCTCGGGATTTCGCGATATCGCGTATGAGAGTTTTTGGAGTGCAATCACCTTTGCCCGTCCAACTCCCGATTACCGATTTTGCGATGGGCTAAGATCGATGGCTCACGATCTTTCTTGATCCAATGGTCCATAATGACTCATGATTTCACGATTCGCAAATTCTCACGACAGTCTTTTGACCTTTACACCTTGCGAGTCACGAAGTGCCAATATCTCGCCACGTGTCTCTTGATGGATGGTCCAGATGATGTCGGGACTTCACAAGTCAAAAATTCTAATTGGCACTGCAGAGGAGTAAACCTCGTGCACTTTCTCGTTGATACAACGGCTGTCGGGCCTTTGTGCAAGATCTGACGGCTGAAATGCTTTTGACTTTTCTATGCTCTCCTCGTCCCTTCTGAACTGGTTTCTCGCTTCAGATCCATTCGCAGGACGAATCTTATGGCCGCAATTGTTGTTCCTTGTGTGTTTGATGCGATCTTTGCCGAATTTGACGAAATTTTCTCCTGTGGAAGAAAAAATTGGTGAATCTTTCAAAGATTTGAAAGAATTTCATGAATTTTATGAGTTCTTTGTTCACAGCTTCTATCTTTGACGGATTTGAAGAATTCCTGCAATTCTTTAAACACTTCTTCTTTCTTTAACAATCTTCCACGAATTTGAACAAATGTCCATGAAATATTCACTGTTTCTGCCTTCTACAGGAATCTTTAACGAAGTGAACGAATTTTTCGAGTTCTCGCCTCCTGCAGCTCTTCTTCGTCAATCTTTGACGATTCTTGAAAAATGTGCAAGAATCTTTAAAGTTTCTTCTTTCTCGGTCTCTGCTTCCTCGTTCGTTTGAGCATAGTACGCTCTGCGACCTTGCATGAGCTTCTTACGATGATCTTTTGAACATAAGACGGTCTGCTTCTTCGTAGAAGTTTCCTGCGAGGATCTTTCGAGAGAATGACGGACGACTCTCCAAGCTTTGTGAAAGAGTCTGTGTCGCGTGCTCTTAGGATCCATGAAGCTTTGCACTGTGAGGATCATGTTACTCTTCGGACTGTGTGAAGAGGCTTACAGCTGAAGCTCTGATACCATGATAAATTGTGAAGCAGGAAATGCAGAGAGAAAGAATAGAACAGAACAGTATATTAGAATGTAAGAAGAATAATACAAAATGAAGAAGTTCTGAAGAATTTAAGAGATTACAATGTAATGGGAGATAGCTGAGCTAAATAGGCTCAAGCAAGACAAAAATAGAAAGTACAGCTGTCCAGAACAACTGGCAGTGTACAGTCAGACTGTTGAGGTTAAATTATATTTAACAAGTAGACTACTTTGAAGTACACTAACTTGCCAACGGTTTTAATTTGAAAATATGGCTGGTCTAGAATAGGTAGAAGTGTATAATTTATTTCTTGATACTATTTCTATCCATATACGTACATCAAAAATGACATTGAAAAATAAAATCCTCATTCTCACGAATGACATTTATTTCTTGATTCTATTTCTATTGTATACGCACATCAATAACGACATTCACTGCAAACTTGGACTTAACTTGGGTTACAGAGGAGCAGCTACAAAGTCAACCATTAAGTTTATAGCTGATCCATAGCCCAAATCTACAGTCGGCGTTAAAATAATTGACTCACAAACATGAAAATATGTCGTTCTTCCCAGGGAAAATGTTTCGTAACTTTGTCCCCAGCAACGGCGCCAAAAAGATGTTGTTCCAGAGTCTGTACTCAAGGATTTAAAAATTACAGTGTCTAGGCATCCAAAAGTTAGTATGATGTAAAAGGGAGGAGGGTATACTTTCGAGAAAGGAAGCTAGGGTTGATTTATAGGTTGTCGTTGTCTGGCTTCCAACTATTCCGGCATCCCTTTCTTTAAGCGAGATGTTTTCCAGCACCTGATCAATGAGTTGGAATCCACTTTGAATTGTTTATACTTTAACAAGCAGACCCTTCTGTGCCACCGATAACCTTTTTCTGATCTCTATTGCTTGGGATTGAAATATCCCGATATTGATTACCTGGCTTTCGGTGAATTCTAGTTTGGTCGGAATCTGGTCTATCAATTCTCCCTGTTGGCTTATCTGAGTCTGACTCGTCTGAACCTTCAATTGTATTTGTTCGAGATTGACTTTAAGCCACTCGATTTCCTTTTGATCTTCTATTTTTTCTTTCTCTGAAGTCCCACTTGCGTGATCTTTAGCAGCAGCTTCCGTTGTAGCTAGTTTAGCCTCTAATGTCTTGATCAAACGATTTTTTCATTTTAGATGATCTTTTAGGGTCCTGACTGAATACTGGTTGGCCGTGGAGAAAGCACCCAATGTTCCTGCTATTTTCATCGTGAATTCTACTTTCTTCATATTTCTCTCATCAGTCAAAATTTTAAATTTCTTAGAGACAATACCTGCCTCTTGGTAGAGTTCTTGTCTCACAACCACTTTCCTCTTATTATCGAAGAAGAATTCATTTGGAGGTAGCTCTTCTACTGATATAGGTGTTAATTTTTCACCCAAAATCCAACCTGCGTCCGGGATTTCCTTTGCAGACTGTAGGGGGGTAATGGAAGCGATGGTATTTCCGACCTGTTAAGAAGATTTCCCAAGAGTAATGATCGAAGTTGGCTCTCTTGGAGGACTAGAAGCCCTGGCTTCCTGTTTCGGGCCCCCAACTTTCTCTTCTTTATCCTGTTGTTCTTCTTGGCCGGGTGCTAAACCTTTAGAGTCTCCGACTTTTTTTTGTTGTTCCTCTGCTATCATCGGATTTTCACCCCGTAATACTGGAGGAAGGAAAATCCACCTATGCTCTTGGAATCTGACAACATCGGCCCTCTCTTTGGGTGACAGGGCTTGATTTCGGGCAAAAACCTCGTCATAAGATTTCACGCCTCAGAAAATATCATCGTGAGGCGAATTCTCATGCTCAAATATTTGAAGGCCATAGCTGGCCAAATGAATACTCATGACCCTGTGTGGATTGTGTTTCTTGAATTCGATGTGAACCAACTTTATATCTTCTAGGGCTACTGCCTCGACCTTTGCATGCCCGAAGTCTAATAATGAATAGGTGTTTAAATGAGTAGGAAAAGGTGGCCATACTTTTTTTGAAAACCCTTTCAATTCTTTACTTAGATCATCAATTACGATTTTCCTGGCGATCTCGCAAGAAGCCGACCTGTAGGGTATAAGTAAGGGTAAATCATGAGGAGGGACGGAAGCGCTGAAAACCCTGATGTATGAAAATTCTTTCTCCACATACCAATCAGCCACTCTGCTTAAATTTTCCATGATGATATATGATATCCTGGCTGGCGGATTACCGAAGATGGCGACATGCATCGATACCATTACCTAGTTGAAGATTTCATATATGAAATCCAAAGCCTTATTCTCCCATAGCTTAGAATGGTATACATGGACTGGCTCAGCATCTGATGGAGCCTAGCTCCAATTCATCAAGGGAAAAGGTGTCATGGAACATACTGTGTCCATGAGATATGCAGACATAAAAAATGAAGCATCTTTCCCGCTTTCTTTCTGCATTCGATATTCTATAATTCGACTGGTCAGGCTATTTAATAATTTTTTGGCCCAGTCGAAAGAAGAGCCTTCTGCTATTGAATATATAAAGGGCACCCATGGGAGGAAACAATGTGTGGTGTCTTCCCTCCCGTACAATCTACAGGTCATCATCGCCACATATTTGAACTGTGGTTCCAAAGAGGACATGGAATAAATCCCATTGTTGTCTGCCTTGAACTTCACTGGGTGTGAGACCCAATCCTTGATCAAATCAGATAAACTTTTCACGTATTGTTCGGATTCCTTCTATTTAAAACCCTCTAGAAACTCTTCATTGTATGTGAAGTCTGATGTGGGTGGTAACTTGTACATCGCCTGTAAGTTTTCTGGTCTAAAGTTCCCAACAATGAGCTTCTGCTCATTGATGATGGTTCTGGTAGGGATGTCTACATGATATAGCACCCATCGGATCATGTCATAGTAAGGCAAGAGCCATGGCCTGGCCGCTACTTTGTGCATCTCTGCCTAGACAACGATATTGTATTTGGTAGTCATGTCGTCTTTCTTGTTGTCACTGGAATCGTCCGAGCAGTTCACCACATCTGATTGCAAAACCTCTGAGATGTATGACCAGGTTTGCACAAAATCAACGCCCTGAGGTGAAGTATCCGAAACATTATCAGAACCTTGTCCTGAAACCTCAGCGCTTGCCTTGGATGCTTTTCACGGGGCCATGACAGAGGATTGTAACTTAGCTCTTCTACAATAAAAATGCATATACATATATAGGTTAGCTTACTGAGAAAAACTTCTCTGTGCGGGATAGAAATGAAATTTATGAATAAAATAGGAAGCAAAAGGTCTATATCTTTGAACATTTAATATATCGATGTCCTTATGAATAGAACAGTCCAATCATATTTAGATAGATATTTTGGCAATAAAAACCATATCCTTACTTTGGCATTTTTCCTTATTTCCAATTAATGCCATAAATTTTGATGGTTCGTAGCACAACTTGACGCAAGGAACATTTGAAAATACCTCGTAAACTATGCACTGTTATTATTTGCAATTACAATTAATCAAAAAGGTCCAGCCCCTTTTTCCTTCTTCCTAATGTATATTTATACAAATTTTTTATACGCTGGAATCTCAATAATTCCATAGGTTTTCAGTTACAATCAAAGGAGTGGAAATGTTTCGTTTCTTTATCTATGTTCTCATCTGGTACCCGAAACCTGCCTCTTTGCATGCTCCTTGTAGATAACACATTTCTCCACCAGTTGTGATATCAACTTAGATGGCTCTCCTTGATTATTTGCCTCAAAAATATAGCAGTCTTTCATCAATAGCGACAACTTTCCTTCCACTTGTTGATCTTTGGCATTGATAGAGCATAACATTATAATCGGTTTAATTAGCCATTTGTCTATTTGCACTATGACTGTTTGAGCTATTTGGGATATTTCGGCTAATTCTCTTTCTTCATTTCCCTTGATATTTAGCATATACTTAGTTGTATTGATTTGACCCAACATCTCCATGCCACATTCACCATCAGAACACAACCAAATCTCACTTAACAAGCCGAAAATTTCTTTGCAAGATTTCCTTAGCTTCATAGCTTGTTGTTGGCCTTCGGATATATTTCGCTCCCATTATTTTAACAAGATATTATCCTTGGTCTTCTCTGCGATGGGAAAACTAAAACTACTTCTTGTTTCCCTTCTCGTTGTGGCTATAATATCCTCTTGGAATGCCACTAGAGCTGCTTCGGCATCCCTTTATTTAAGCGAGAGGTTTCCCAACACCTGATCAATGACCTGGAAGCCACTTTCAATTGTTTCTACTTTAACAAGTAGACCTGTTGTGCCACCGATAACCTTTTTCTGATCTCTATTGTGTGGGATTGAAATATCCCTATATCGATTACCTGGATTTTGGTGAATTCTAGTTTGGTCCGAAGCTGGTCTATCAATTCTCCCTGTTGGCTTATCTGAGTTTGACTCGTCTGAACCTTCAATTGTATATGTTCGAGATTGACTTTAAGCCACTCAATTTCCTTTTGATCTTCTATTTTTGCTTGCTCTAAAGTCCCACTTGCCTGATCTTTAGCAGCAGCCTTCGTTGTAGCTAATTTAGCATCTAATGTCTTGATCAAATGATTTTTTCATTGTAGCTGATCTTTTAGGGTCCCGAATGAACATTGGTTGGCCGTGGAGAAAGCACCCAATGTTCCTTCTATTTGCGTCGTGAATTCTACTTTCTTCATATTTCTCTCATCAGTCAAAATTTAAAATTTTTTAGAGACAGTACCTGCCTTTTGGTAGAGTTCTTGTCTCACAACCACTTTCTTCTTAGCAAAGAAGAATTCATTTGGAGGTAGCTCTTCTACTGATATAGGTGTCAATTTTTCACCCAAAATCCAACCCACATCCGGGTTTTCCTTTGCAGACTGTAGGGGGGTAATTGAAGTGATGGGATTTTCGACCTGTTTAGAAGATTTCCTAGGAGTAATGATCGAAGTTGTCTCTCTTGGAGGACCAGAAGCCTTGGCTTCCTGTTTCGGGCCCCCAACTTTCTCTTCTTTATCCTATTGTTCTTCTTGGCCGAGTGCTAAACCTTTAGAGTCTCTGGCTTCTGTATGTTGTTCCTCTGCTATTGTCAGATTTTCACCCCATAATACTAGAGGAAGGAAACTCTGCCTATGCTTTTGGAATCTGACAACATCATCCCTCTCTTTGGGTGACAGGGCTTGAATTCGGGCCAAAACCTCATCATAATATTTCGCGCCTCAGAAAATCTCATCGTGAGGGGAATTCTCGTGCTCAAATATTTTAAGGCCATAGCTGGCCAAATGATTACTCATGACCCTGTGTGGATTGTGTTTCTTGAATTGGATGTGAACCAACTTTATATCTTCTAGGGATACTGCTTCGGCCTTTGCATGCTTGAAGTCTAATAATGAATAGGTGTTTAAATAAGTAGGAAAAGGTGGCCATACTTTTTTTGAAAACCCTTTTAATTCTTTATTTATACTGTCGATTACGGTTTTCCTGGCGATCTCACGAGAAGCCAGCCTATTGGTATAAGTAAGGGTAAAGAATGAGGAGGCACGGAAGCACCAAAAACCTTGATGTATGAAAATTATTTCTCCACATACTAATTAGCCACTCTGCTTAAATTTGTCGTGATGATATCTGATATCCTAGGTGGCGGATTACCGAAGATGGCGACATGCATCGATATCATTACCTAGTTCAAGATTTCATATACGAAATCCAAATCCTTGTCCTCCCACAACTTAGAATGGTATACATGGACTGGCTCAGCATCTGATGGATCCCAACTCCAATTCATCAAGGGAAAAGGTGTCATGGAACATACTGTGTCCATGAGATATGCAAACATAAAAAATGAAGCAGCTTTCCCGCTTTCTTTCTGCGTCTGATATTCTATAATCTGACTGGTTAGGATATTTGATAATATTTTGGCCCAGTCGAAAGAAAATCCTTCTGCTATTGAATATATCAAGGGCACCCATGGGAGGAAACAATGTGTGGTGTCTTCCCTCCCGTACAATCTACAGGTCATCATCGCCACGTATTTGAACTGTAGTTCCAAAGAGGATATGGAATAAATCCCATTGTTGTCTGCCCTGAACTTCGCTAGGTGCGAGAACCAATCCTTGATCAAATCAGATAAACTTTTCGCGTATTGTTCTCATTCCTTATGTTTAAAACCCTCTAGAAACTTTGCATTGTATGTAAAGTCTGATGTGGGTGGTAACTTATACATTGCCTGTAAGTTTTCCGGTCTAAAGGTCCCAACAATGACCTTTTGCTCATTGATGATGGTTCTGGTAGGGATGTCTACATGATCTAGAACCCATCGGATCATCTCATAGTAAGGCAGGAGGCGTGGCCTGGCCGCTAGTTTGTGCATCTCTGCCTAGACAATGATCTTGTATTTGGTAGTCATGTCATCTTTCTTGTTGTCACTGGAATCGTCCGAACAATTCCCCACATCTGATTGCAAAACCTCTGAGACATATGACCAGGTTCGCATGGAATCAGCGCCCTGAGGTGAAGTATCTGAAACATGATCAGAACCTTGTCCTGAAACCTCAGCGCTTGCCTTGGATGCTTTTCATGGGGCCATGACAAGGGATTGTAACTTAGCTCTTCTACAATAAAAATGTGTATACATATAGAGGTTAACTTACTGAGAAAAACTTCCCTGTGCAGGATAGAAATGAACTTTATGAATAAAATAGGAAGCAAAAGGTCTATATCTTCGAAAATTTAACATATCGATGTCCTTACGAATAGAACAGTCCAATCATATTTAGATAGATATTTTGGCAATAAAAACCATATCCTTACTTTGTCGTTTCACCTTATTTCCAATTAATGCCATAAATTTTGACGGTTCATAGCACAAGATGGCGCAAGGAACATTTGAAAATACCTCGTAAACTGTGCATTGTTATTATTTGCATTAAACATTGATTATGCTTGCTTGGCTTCCTTAATAAGGATTTAAAACTCTAACATTTTGAGCCTCTAAAACCCGAGATGGCGATGATTAGATTTTATTAAGCAAGGATGTAACTAGGATCAAGTGTTTTTATTGATATCTGATGCAGGAGCATCTCTCCATGCCATCCAGTCAGCCACGTCAGCGCACACTCATGCAGGGTTGAAAGGGAGGCGCAGCCTCATTTTGAATTTGAATTCAATGTAAATAAATGTCTTAGGCTGGTGAGCCATGAATGCCATGCCTTTGCGCAGGCTGTAGATAAGATAGGAATTTATTATAGATTGGCTGAGATCTAGTTATGGATAGCAGACTAGACAGTCCATTGATTGTAAATCAATAGGATAGGTAAATCCTGGAGGGAAGCGCTCGATTGAGCCGCCTCATGTAAAAGAGATTTTGAGATCTCATTTGGGTAGAGTTGGGTAGTAGAATCTGCATGTAGAGCAGAAGAGCCAAGAGAGAGCTCGGGGAACACCTTGTAAAGTATACAGGCATTCGCCATTATTAATACATAGCAGTTTTTCCTGCACCAGTCTGTCATTATATGCATGTCTATATGTGTGTGTTCATTATATGCTGCAATTGTGTATTGTTATCATGTATTTGCAGGGAGTTGGTTTGATTTCAGGTTTGACAGGTCTTTGAGGGTTCATGCCAGGAGGGCATGATAGAGTGTTGAGAATATGAATCCCAGTGCACTGAGGAGGCACTTCTGAACCCGTGAGGAGTCCGACAAAGACATGCTGAGAGCACAAGCCTGGAATCGTCAACTCATACAGAAGGAGGACTTTGGGGTTGCTGAACACCTCAACAGTCAAGTCAGTGTAGCTGAGACACTGTTGTGGACAGAACCTTTACTGGGAGTTCTGTAGGAGCTATACCAAGAGGGTATCGAGCGTATGTACAGGAGTGTACAGAGAGAAAGAACTATGCTGTGAGTTCTTAAGCGAATACCAGAATCACTGAGGATTCTGAGAGGCTCTGCCAGGAGGGCTTTGAGCAGATGCAAAAGGTGCATAGGAACCTAGAACTACTAAATGTTCTGTGGGAGAAGAGACTCCGCCAGGAGGGCGTTGAGTAAGTGTGCAGATGGCACAGGAGGAAGGAACTCATTGAGTTCTATCAGCTGAAGGAAGTAGAGTTCACTGAGGGACTTGTATTGGGTTATTGAATACCCAGAGAACTCAGCAATAGATGGCTTGAGCTGGAAGACTGCCAGGAGACATTGTATTCTCCATCTGCAAGAGAAAGAGAAAAGGAACTGAGTTTCTGTAGAGGTCGAAGCTATAGGACGGAAGCTCAGGAAGGGCAGCGCTTTTACGTGTCTCAACGGGACTCCTGTTGAGAGTTCACAGAGGAGAAGAAACGCACAAGAGTCCTAAAGATCCAACACATGGAGAGTGATTGGACGCTGAGCACAAGGAGTGCGCCAACTTTCCATTGAAAGAGTGGGAGAAACCAAGCTCAGGAGGGATAGTTTCGTGGTGAGACTTTGGGAATAGACCCAGGAGGAGTGCGAATTGAGAGAAGCTTTGGAGCGGGAGATCTCCAAGAGGAAGAATCAATGGACAGGAGTCGAGGAGGAGAATCGCGAAATCCTGAGGGCCGTCAGATCATGGAGGAGTTGCGCGGGGGATAAGCCACAGGCACAGGAGAGGAAGGATAAAGGTCCATCGAACTTCGGAGGTTCGGCGTTTGGGAGTTGGCGAGGTAAGAGTTTTACACCTCGAGAAATCACGACTTTCGATTTCCCGATTCGACAGGAGCCGTCGATCCAAACGGGGACACGTGGCACGAATCCGAAGAATCGGGGTTCGACGTTCGGAGGATGGCGAGGTGAGAGTTTTATGCCTCGTGAAATCGCGAATAGCGATTTCCCGAATTAACGAGAGCCGTTGATCATCAGAGGGACACGTGGCATCAGATCCCGGGGATCGGGACATCAGAGTTCGGGGTTTTCAACAGCAAAGAAAACTTGCATCGTGGATTCGCGATCTGCGAAATCCTGAAAGGAGGTGGCGAGTGGGACCACATGCGTTAGTGGAATCCACGTGGCATTGGATCGGGAGTCGGGGATCGGGACTTGGTAGGTCCTATGAAACGGGGCTGTGGAAACCGCAAACTCCCGATCGACGATTTCCCGAGGTCATAGGTGTGTGGGGTCCAAGTGACGGCAGCGAGGACACGAGCCATCGGAGTTCGGGGTTTGGTATTGCAAGTAAAACGCGACATCACAATTGCCGATTTCCCGATAGGGAAATTTCCGAATGGCAGTTGTTGACCGTTGACCATCGGGGTTCGGGGAAGTAAAAGGCTGGATACCGTGAACGTTGAACTCATGAACTCGCGAGTCGCGATTTCCCGATACGTAAGGGGAGATCAGCGAAGGAGTGTTGCTGTGGGTAGAGGACTCCCGATAGGAGAGAAGAGCATTGACTCTCTTCAGGCCTGAAGAGAGTCAATGCTCTTCTCTCCTATCGGGAGTCCTCTACCCACAACAACACTCCTTCGCTGATCTCCCCTTGCTTATCGGGAAATCGCTACTCGCAAGTTCACGAGTTCAACGTTCACAGTATTGGGCCTTTTACTTCCCCGAACCTCGATGGTCAATGGTCAACAACTTCCATTCGAAAATTTCCCTATCGGGAAATCGACAATTGTGATGTCGCGTTTTACTTGCAATACCAAACCCCGAACTCCGATGGCTCATGTCCTCGCTACCGTAACTTGGACCCCACACACCTATGACCTCGGGAAATTGCCGATCGGGAGTTTGCGGTTTCCACAGCCCCGTTTCACAGGACCTACCAAGTCCCGATCCCCGACTCTCAATCCAACGCCACGTGGATTCCACTAATGCATGTGGTCCCACTCGCCACGTCCTTTCGGGATTTCGCAGATCGCAAATCCACGATGCAAGTTTTATTTGCTGTTGAAAACCCCAAACTTCGATGTACCGATCCCCAGGATCTGATGCCACGTGTCCCTCTGATGATCAACGGCTCCCGTTAATTCGGGAAATCGCTATTCGCGATTTCACGATGCATAAAACTCTCACCTCGCCATCCTCCGAACGTCGAACCCCGATTCTCCAGATTCGCGCCACGTGTCCCCGTTCGGATCGACGGCTCCCGTCGAATCAGGAAATCGCAACTCGCGATTTCTCGAGGTGTAAAACTCTTACCTCGCCAACTCCCGAACGCCGAACCTCCGAAGTCCGATGGACCTTTATCCTTCCTCGCCTATGCCTGTGGCTTATCCCCCGCGCAACTCTTCCACGATCTGATGGCCCTCAGGATTTCGCGATTCTCCTCCTCGAATCCTGTCCGTTGATTCTTCCTCTTGGAGATCTCCCTCTACAAAGATTCTCTCAATTCGCGCTCCTCCTAGGTCTGTTCCCAAAGTCTCACCACAGAACTATCCCTCCTGAGCTTGGTTTCTCCCACTCTTTCAATGGAAAGTTGGCGCACTCCTTGCGCTCAGCGTCCAATCACTCTCCAAGTGTTGGATCTTCAGGACTCTTGTGCGTTTCTTCTCCTCTGTGAACTCTCAACAGGAGTCCCGTTGAGACGCGTAAAAGCGCTGCCCTTCCTAAGCTTCCGTCCTGTAGCTTCGACCTCTACAGAAACTCAGTTCCTTTTCACTTTCTCCTACAGATGGAGAATACAATGTCTCCTGGCAGTCTTCCAGCTCAAGCCATCTATTGCTGAGTTCTTTGGGTATTCAGTAACCCAATACAGGTCCCTCAGTGAACTCTACTTCCTTCAGCTGATAGAACTCAATGAGTTCCTTCCTCCTGTGCCATCTGCATAGTTACTCAACGCCCTCCTGGCGGATTCTCTTCTCCCACAAAACATTCAGTAGTTCTGGGTTCCTATGCACCTTTTGCATCTGCTCAATGCCCTCCTGGCAGAGCCTCTCAGAATCCTCAGTGATTCTGGTATTCGCTTAAGAAATCACAGCATAGTTCTTTCTCTCTGTACACTCCTATACATACGCTCGATACCCTCTTGGTAGAGCTCCTACAGAACTCCCAGTAAAGGTTTTGTCCACAACAGTGTCTCAGCTACACTGCCTTGACTGTTGAGGTGTTCAGCAACCCCAAAGTCCTCCTTCTGTATGAGTTGATGATTCCAGGCTTGTGCTCTCAGCATGTCTTTGTCGAACTCCTCACGGGTTCAGAAGTGCCTCCTCAGTGCACTGGGATTTAGATTCTCAACACTCTGTCACGCCCTCCTGGCATGAACCCTCAAAGACCTGTCAAACCTGAAATCAAACCAACTCCCTGCAAATACATGATAACAATACACAATTGCAGCATATAATGAACACACACATACAGACATGCATATAATGACAGACTCGTGCAGGAAAAACTGCTCTGTATTAATAATGGCGAATGCTTGTATACTTTACAAGGTGTTCCCTGAGCTCTCTCTTGTCTCTTCTGCTCTACATGCAGATTCTACTACCCAACTCTACCCAAATGAGATCTCAAAATCTCTTTTACATGAGGCGGCTCAATCGAGCGCTTCCCTCTAGGATTTACCTATCCTATTGATTTACAATCAATGGACTGTCTAGTCTGCTATCCAGAACTAGATCTCAGCCAATCTATAATAAATGCCTATCTTATCTATAGCCTGCAAAAAGGCATGGCATTCATGGCTCACCAGCCTAAGACATTTATTTACATTGAATTCAAATTCAAAATGAGGCTGCGCCTCCCTTTCAGCCCTGCATGAGTGTGCGCTGACGTGGCTAACTGGCTGGCATGGAGAGATGCTCCTGCATCAATATCGCTACTTCGCGACTCGGGACCTTGAAGGTATAGTTTCCGGGAGGAATGCATGTCGTGTCGTGAAATCCCAAGAAACTTAAATCATGGTCAAAACTAACAACCTTGAATCTAACCTGGGTTACTTAGGTAAAAGTTTTGTGGCTTCGTCTTTTGGAGGTTTAGCGGTAATGTTTTAGGAGAGACTGAACGTCGAGAAACAAAATCCCGACAACACTTGACTGGGGTTTACCTAGCCTTAGTCTTAGCTTTCACGTGAGGTAAGATTTTTAAAACTTTTCACGACCTTGCACATCGGGGTTTGTAAATCTTGTGACTTGTAACTCTCGAAGAGTGATATTCCAATGTACAAAAAGCAACAACCTTCGTTTAACAATAGAAAGTGGTAAATCATGAAACATCACATCCCTTGCTATTTCGTATGTCGAGACTACTGAGATTTTCAGTAGGTGAATGTCATGAAGCGAAAAAGAACTTAATAACCAACATTTTACTTTTAAAATAGATTTGAACCAAATGAAAAAGGCGGCTCCAACAATGGACAGAAATGTATCTTACCTTCTCTTAAACTCTAAAGCTTAAACAAAACTTAATTATGTCATAGAATTTTTTTTCTTATGGTGAATTTGAGGTACATTACATATGGTATCAGATAAAAAGATACAACATTGGGCCTGAATAGGGCCACATTAGCTACTTAGTATACATTCTGATGTATGTAAAACTAATAAATCTTATGGTTTCAAACAGAAAGCCCTTTCTGTTATTTTTGTAAATTATGGCATCTCAGGAGGGTGCAGAAATCAGGATGGAAGGAAATTCGCAGCAAGGACCTCCGAGAGATCCAAGACAGAACAGTGTTGGAAGCTCACCTATGGAGGTGTTGGAAACAATGAGGAATCTTATTGTTGAACTATAGGTTTTCAAGGCCAACAATGAAAAACTGAAGAAAGCATAGCAGGAACAACAGTTGATAAATGAAGTCCTGTTGTGTAGTATAGTAACCAAGAAAAACCCAAAAGATGATAACGATGATGAAGAAGTCAGCAAAAGGGCCTCCAAGAATTTTGGACCGGAAACAGAAAAAAGAGACAATTCATCTAAAGGGACACCTTCAGCTGAGGACAAAACTATACACGACAGAAAAAGAAAACAAGTAGACCACCTTGAAGGAGAATTTAAAAGGATTAAACGAGCTACCTTAAGTGGATAATCTAGGATAGGAGAATAAGATGAGGCATGGTTTTTGGACATCAAAAAATACTTCCAGATCTACAACTATTCCAGCAACATGAAGGTCAGAATGGCCATCTAAAATCTGAAGGGGAAGGCCAGCATTTGGTGGAAGGACCTAAAATTGGCCAAGGGCCTAGAGGAGAAATAGTTGGAATGGTCCAAGTGTAAGAAGTATTTTAAGAAACAATACCTTTTTGAAAGCTATTATGAAAGGAAGACGAAACAATTTTATGAGTTACGACTCGAATAGATGATGATGGAGGACCTTATAAATAAATTTCTGAAACTACTAAGGTTCATACCATACATTCAGGAGGATAAGGTAAAAATCCGGTGATTCTTAAGATGTTTACCACAGTCCTACAGAGACAAAATTGAGTTTGACAACCCCAAATCCTTGAGTAAGGTATTTAGGAAAGCACGAATGTGCTATGACCATTATAAACAATGGGTAGAGTTTCCCAAGGCCTGGAAGGATAAGAAGCAAGATCGAATGAACCAATGGAAGAAGGGACACCAGCCAACTCCTTATTGGAATCCAACAAAAGGTTTCCCAAGGAAGGATTTTTGACTCCAATCATCCGAATACGCAAGGTAGCAGTAAACTGGTAAACCTGGGAACAAAGAAGTTTGGGGACAACTCCCGTGAGCCATTAAAGTGTTTGGAGTGTGGAGAGCCTCATCTAAGGAGGAATTGTCCATGTTTAATTATAGCAAACATAACTACTATTCACAATTTACAGGAAGCCTCAATAGTGGGAGACATGGGGAGAAGTGTGCATCGGATAAATGTAGCCATAGATGGTCGACAAGCTGACCACCAGTACTCGGTGGTAGAAATCGAAGGTAAAATCAATGACACTCAAATTTCTATTTTAATTGACCTTGGAGCTACGTTAAGTTATATTACTCCCGATGTAGTAGAGTCGAATAAACTTAAGAAACTGAAGCACGTAAAATCATGGCTTGTACAACTAGCAACATGCACTAAAAGGAAAGTAGTTGACTCTATTTTTGATCTTAAGTTCAACTTAGATGGTCAAAAGATAAGGACCAATCTGAACATCCTACCACTAGGATCTTATGATATGATTATTGGGATGGATTGGTTGGAACAACACAAAGCAGTACTAGATTGTTATACAAAGATACTTAGCTATAAAGATAATTTTGGCACTATTAGAACAACCCAAGGCATACCAAAACCTGTATCATTTAGACAAGTTTCAGCGATGCGACTTAAGAAATGTATTAAAAAGGGATGTCAAGTTTATGCCATTAATGTGACGAATCTATTAGAAAAGGAAGATAAGCCCAAGTTAGAAGACTTTTTTGTCCTACGTGAATTCAGAGACATGTTTGTGGATGAGATACCAGAATTATCTCCTAGAAGGGAAATAGATTTCTCCATAGACTTACTACCCGGATCAACCCCTATCTCAAAAGCACCCTACCGAATGAGTCTACTAGAACTGATAGAATTGAAAATACAATTACAGGAATTGTTGGACAAAGAGAATATAAGACCGAGTGTCTCACCATGGGGAGCACCAGTCCTCTTTGTGAAAAAGAAATACGGTACTCTAAGACTATGTATCGATTATAGACAACTTAACAAAATGACCATTAAGAACAAATACCCCTTACCTAGGATAAATGATCTATTCGATCAAGTTGGTGGGGCCAAGATCTTTTCAAAATTGGATTTTTGATCCGATTATCATCAAGTTAGGATAAAGGACGAGGACATAAACAAAACAACTTTTCGAACAAGATACAGACATTACGAATTTGTAGTCATACCTTTCGGACTTACTAACGCACCAGCCACATTTATGTGCTTGATGAACATCATTTTCATCCAGTACTTAGACAAGTTCGTAGTAGTATTTATCGATGATATTCTGGTCTATTCTAAAATGGAGGAGGAACATGATGAACACTTAAGAATAGCTCTGCAAACATTAAGGAAACAAAAACTATACACAAAATTCAACGAATGTGACTTTTATAAAAAAGAAACCAATATTTAGGATATGTCATTTCCTCGGAAGGTATTTCTATAGACCCAGAAAATATAAAATCCATTATGGAATGGCTAGTACCTAAGGATGTGGCAGATATCTGGTCATTCATGGGAATCACTAGATATTATCGCAGATTTATAGAAGGGATTTCCAAGATAGCCTACCCTATCACATCATTACAAAAGAAAGGGACCAAGTTTAACTGGTCGCAAAAGTGTCAAGATATTTTTAACAAGCTGAAAGAATTATTGACATCAATGCCCATTTTAAAGGTAGCAGAGCCAGATAAAGACTTCATTGAATGTGTTGATGCAAGTAAAGAGGGACTAGGTGGTGTTTTAACTCGGGAAGGGCATGTGATTTTTTACGAGTCCCAGAAATTAAAAGAACATGAGAGAAATTATGTCACTCATGACTTAGAATTGGCAGCAATAATACATGCCTTAAAAATGTGGCGACACTATATAATGGGAAAAAAATTCCTACTATTGACGGATAATAGCGGGGTGAAATATCTGTTTAACCAACCAGACCTTAATGCAAGACAAGAAAGGTGGCTAGCCTTCCTGAGAGAATTCGACTTCAAGGTTAGACATATCATGGGTAAGGAAAATAAAGTAGCAGACGCTTTAGGAAGAAGAGTCCATGGGTTATTTTAGATAAATATTAGCAGGGCAAAAAGCGATCTGGAACAAAGAATAAGGACAACAATTATTAACGACGGAAATTACACTAAGGTGATGGCATAATTTCAAAACAGTATCGCAAACTCAGATAAACCAGATCTAAGTATCGACAAGAAGGGACTATTACAATTTGAAAACAGACTTTACATACCAGATTTAGCAGAGTTAAAATTAATTGTTATAGAGGAAGTGCATAAGAAACCGTATTCTGGCCATCCATGTTACCAGAAAACAATAACAACACTCAAAAAACTATTTTATTGGCCTAATATGAAGGGCGAAACAACAGAGTACTTGGCTAGGTCCCAAAATTGTCAGTAGGTTAAGGTTGAGTACTAGAACCCAACCGACCTATTATAGCCATTACCAGTACAAGAATGGAAATGGGAGACTATATCACTAGACTTTATAACAGGTTTTCCTAAAACTCAGAAAAAAAATGATTCTGTCATGGTTGTAATCGATAAACTCAGTAAGTCTGCACACTTTATTCCTGTAAAGTCTACTTTTAAAACTATAAACATTTCTGAAATATTCATGAAATAAATTTTTAGACTGCATGGTATTCTTAAAATGGTGGTTTCAGATAGAGACTTAAAATTTACATCTGCGTTTTGGAAGGAATTGTTTGCAAGACTAAACACTAACTTGAACTTCATTACGATCTATCATCCCCAAACAGATGGACAGATCGAAAGGACAAACCAGGTCATAGAGGATATGCTTTGCATGTATGTAAGAACAAAACCGAGCAAGTGGGAAGACTACTTGCACTTGGTAGAATTTGCATATAACAATGGGTACCGAACTTCAGCTAAGTTGAGCCCTTTCGAAATACTGTATGGTAGAAAGTGTACAACTCCAATTAGCTGGGATAACCTGGCTTCCAAACTCATGGTTGGACCAGAGATGCTCCAAGAAATGGAGAACATGGTAAGAAAAGTACAACAGAACTTAAAAGAAGCATAGGACAGATAGAAGAGTTATGCAGACTAGAAAAGGAGACACTTGGAATTTCAAGTGGGAGATCATGTTTATTTGAAGGCTAAAGCCTGAAAAATATCATTGAAGTTAGGGAACTATGCCAAGCTAGCACGCAGGTTTTGTGGGCCCTTTGAGATACTAGATCGAATTGGACCCATAGCATACCAACTAGCACTTCGAACTAATCTAATAATTCATAATGTATTTCATGTTTCTTTGTTGAAAAAGTATATTCATGACCCTACTCATATGATTGATTGGAACTTGGTGCAGGTGGAACCTAAAGGTGAGTTACATGTGGAAGCCCTGCGCATTCTGGACTGGAGAGAAATAACACTTCGGAACATAGTCGTTGCTCAAGTAAAGGTGCAATGGAAGCACTTTAGTCCTTAGGAGGCCACTTGGGAGTTGGAGGGAGATTTTCATAAATGTCATCCAACCTTGTTCCAAGAAGGGAGCGAACATTGAGGACAGTGTTTTTCTGAAGGGGGAAAGGATGTGATATCCCCAAAAATAAAATATTTTTGAAATTTAAATTCATTGGAAATTTATTCCATTTTTAGTAAATTCGAATTTGAATTTTTTTTGCCATTTATGGCAATTTTGAATTTCGAATTTAATAATAGTAATTAATTAACATGACTGTTGGGCAGAGACCTGATTTGACCCAACTAACTATTTGACTATGAAACTTGTATGAAAACATAATATTTTATATTAATTGCAGGAGGACAAATGGAACAACCATGTTGAATTTATTTGACCATGACTCCATGAGTGGGGAACATGTTGGAACTACCCCTAGGTTGATTGTTACAAGTGGAAAATTAGTGATTTTACCATTGGTAGCCCCTGAAAATTAGGGATTTAGAAATCTGCGAAAATCCCCAAGGGAGGGAAAAGACCTGGGCGAAATTGATAAATAACATATGTGAGGAGGCAAGATGCTTCCAAGTATGCGGAGAAAAAAGAGTATGGATTTTCCTTGATGTTCTGAGCACTGTTGAGTAAGTGTGAGGCAAGAGGATAACTGCTGTAATTGTGGACATTGTTGAGGAGGAGTTTTCCAAATTCTCTCTCATGGATTGATGGTCAGGCTAGGGGGTGAATCGGGGAAGAAATTTCGGCTGCCTATTCTACAGTTGGGAGGAACGTGGTTGTTTCCTTTGCCTTCCCACAAAACTGGTTCAGATATGTTAATATACTCCTTCTCTGTGTTAAATAATCATTTATACTGGTGATATGTATATGTTAATTCTGTATTGAAGTACTTCCATGGGAGAAATCTGTCATGTCATAATCCAATTCTGTAATAGGAAAAACTTGTTGGTTTGTAATCATTTCACCGCTTTATGATGGCGGATCGGTGGCCGTCTTGACCCTTCAATACGTGAGGGTTCACTGTTAAGCGGTGGTCTCCTTAGCCTTGTAGGCCACCAAATACCATCACCGCCCTGATTTAATTTTTCCTAAGGTCGAAGGGGCAAGTTTTTTTCCCATAAATACTTGAATCTTTTTGAAATTTTGAACTCCAAAATCCTGAACCCTGAAACCTCGAAGTGCTAGTCCCACATTCCATTCACATTTTCGTAATTCAGGAGTTGTTGTGTGTTCGTGTTTGGCATTTGAAATCACAAAATCTCAAAACCCCGAAGTGTTGGTCCCACTTTCCATTCAGATTTTCGCAATTCGAGAGTTGTTGTGTGTTGGTGTTTGGAATTTGAAATCATGAAATGTCAAACCCCAAAACCCCAAAGTGTTGGTCCCACATTCCATTCACTTTTTTGCAATTCGGGAGTTGTTGTGTGTTGTTGTTTGACATTTGAAATCGTGAAATCCTGAACCCCAAAACCTCGAAGTGTAGGTCCCACATTCCATTCATATTTTCGCAATTTGGGAGTTGTTGTGTGTTGTTGTTTGGCATTTGAAATCACCAAATCATGAGCCCCGAAACCTCGAAGTGTTGGGCCCACAATCTTTCAACATTTCGCGATTCGACAAACAACATGGTCTTTTGTTTTTTTTTGGTGTGTTCGGCATTTGTAATCGACGAAACCCGATTAATCTATGTTTTCTTCACAAAACTGTAGGAACATAGTAAGAATTATTTGTTATAGGAACAACTCTAATACTGTAATGAATGTACTGGTAGAAACCATGGAGGATCTTCATCCAGGATAGAGGTAAAATAGAAATAAAGGATCATATTACAAGTCACTGTGTACAGGGCATGACAAGTACATAAATTATTGTATATGAAAGTATTAAACTAATTAAGCAGATTTTTAGAGCGATTTCTCCTGAGAGTTTTGCTTGCCATGAGGTCATACATGTTTAAGTATTCAAAATTTCGTAATTAGACTATCGTTTAATGGCATAAACCGTAAAGAACAAGATGGGATCCTTCGAGTTAACTATGCTTGATGTGTAAGCTATTGGTGTGTAAGAATGAGACCCAAGTTAGGTAGATATACTTGCTTGTTTATATTTTTTGTAAGTAAAGATGCAAGACCATAGCACGTAACTGAGATTTCCATTTACTAAACCAGAATCAAGATGAAACTATACCTATGATAGTGAATCGCTCTATATATATTTAGAGAAAGCTATAGGTATGTACATACTTATAGGTGGAAATAAGTACAGATGTTAATGGAGAGTTAAAGCGAATTCCCTATAGTAAGAATGATAATATACGCTTTTATACGTGCACATAGCAGACAATCAAAATACCTACTATTCCAGAAGTCATGAAGATCCAACCTTGCAATTAAAAGCATAATTAAATGTGCAGAACTGATTACTTTGACAATCCCAGACTCCTTGTCCTTCCAACTCCCAGTTGTCGAAACACTGAAGAGGGCTTAACGGTTCTGGATCACCCTTAGCCTTCGTCCACGCGACCATCACTCTGTGACCACGCGCTTAATGTCAAAGTGCTATTGGATTTACGCGATTCGGGGAATCGCGATGAAAGCGTTCCTCCTATTCTCTATCCTTCGAAATGACGAAACCCGAAATAGGGCCTAACGGCTTCTTAGCTCCTCCCTTAAGTCACTTTTCATACGACCAATCCTGTAACCTGGTGCTACTACCCTGAAATGTCGAAATCTCCCCCTTGAGAGATCAACGGTCTAGTTTCCTCTTGAACAGACGACCATGATCCCACTGGATCGACGATCCACAACCTTTCGGGAATTTTCCTGAACCTGGACCACTCGCCACGTGTCCTCCTTGATGAACGGTGTCGATTGTTCCGCAATTTTGTGAACTGGGAGTTCATGATGCAACGACTCCAAAATTCACTTGTCGCTCCAAACCCCAAACTCCAAAATAACAAAATTCAACACCTTAGAGTGTTGGAAGACACTCGTCCTTAATCTCCTCACTGCTCTGCAAGATCCAATGACTCTCGTAACTTCGGCACTTCTTCCATGAAATGTTTCTACTGTTCATACGGCTCCTCTCTTGCGCGACCACCCAGAGGTTAAACTCTGTGCCCCCAGATCCTTTCTCTAAACCTCAAGGGTTCCTTTGACCTAAGTTTAGATATTGCCTATATACATATAAGTATGTTGGAGTAGTTTGAATGTTAAGGAAAGTGATAGAAATATGGAAGAATTTGTCCACATAATATTTTCTGTTCGAAGCAAACTAGACTGGTGTAATAATGTCATTATGGATGGAAATGTGTCTTACCTTCTCTTAAACTCTAAATCTTAAATGAAATTGAATTATGTCATAGATATTTTTTTTTTTTATGGTGAATTTGAAGTACATTACATCAAGCTTCCTCTCTCTTCAAATATTTATTGTCTCTTTCATAAATCTCTTTTGCTTATTTTTTATTTATAATAGAGATACTATGGTACATGCGCTATGCATTCATGCTAGTGCCAAAAATCATGACTGTCTCTATATAGTTTCAACTGACTACCATCGATGAGTCCTTCCATGATTTTCCCATTCAATTACTGAAATTGAAAAGCACCTACCTTTGTCATAGATCTTATGATACAGACACAACTAGTGCATTTGGATATTTCCAGGGTGTTGCAAAACTTTGTTGTCATAGAGAAAAACTAGGTCTCCCATGTGAAAATTCTTATTTTTAATATGTATGTCATAGAATTCCTTTTTGTGAGTCTTTTGAACCTACTGAAGAAATCCTATGACAAAGTAGTCTTCCTCCAGATTCATTATCTCTGACATAATTTTCTCTACTATGCCTAAATGCATGAGCTCTATCAACATAAAAATGCGCAAACTTGACACAATGAACTGTATGGGAATAACTATTTCTTGGTCATACACTAATAGGAATGGTGTCTATCATGTCAAATTCTTACATGTGGCTTGATATTCCCATAGCACTGCAGGAATCCACAAGTCAAAGTCATCTCGATTTAAATTACATATATTCATCAACACATTCTCTAGGATCTTTCTAAACAGTTCCACTATTATGTTCTCCCGAGGGTGATAAGGTGTGCTCTTCTGGTGATAAATATTTAATTCTTATGTCAAAGAAATAATAGTTTTATTCAAAAAATGGGTCCCCTGATCACTCATAATGATTCTTGTATATCCAAACTTTGTGACAACATTCTCAAATAGAAACTGCATACCAGTATTGAGCTGTAATCTCTAACGGGTTCTTCTTCATCCCATCGAGTCAAATAATTTTTCGCAGTGATTATATATCTAGCTCTTGGCCTTTTCTCCAGTGGGTTGATTGGTCCAATGAAATAAACTACCCATTTGTCAAAATCTTGTAATGTCACTTGTGGTATTAAAGGCATCTCATCTCCTATAGATGGATTCCCAACTCATTGATATAATAAATAGGTTTTATAAAACTCCTTAGCATCCTTATGAAGGGTGGGCCACCAAAGTCCTTCGCGTAAAATTTTCAGAGCCGTCGCTTTCCTTGTATAGTGGCTTCCCACAATTCCTTCATGTGCCTTTGATAGTATCATAGGCATCTCATGCTAAAATACACATCGTTGAACAATACCATTCGTGCCTAACTTATACAAATTCCCTGCTATAAATTGATAATCTACTACCTTTACTACTAACTACTTCTTTTGGGCAATTGTAAAGTCGTGTGGGGAAAATCTTGTGCTCATGAACTACATAATATCTGAAAAGTAATCCTCGACCATCTATATTGAAAACAAGTGCATGTTCGTTATACTAACATCCACGTTTTATGCATCTTCTCTTGTTAATATGTGTGACAAATGATGAGAGACTATTTAATTTTCTTGGTTTCACAATCACTTTAAAATCATACTCCTGAAATAATAACATCCATCTACACATATTCCCCCCCAAAACTATCTTATTGACTAAGTATCTCAGTGCAAAATGATCTGTGTACATCTTAAAATGTCATCCTTTTAGATAATTCCTAAACTTGTGTAGTGTGTACACCATGGCCAATCCTTCATGCTACGTAGTAGTGTAATTAAGTTCAGTAGTCAACATATTTTAGCTAGAAAATGCAATGGGATGATCCAAAACTCCTTCCCATGGATGAGCTAGAACTGTTCCTAACACTATAGATGATTCATCTACATTGAAATGGAATTCCTTCTTCCAATATAGAAATACTAAAATTGGCGCAGTGAGTAGTTTCTGCTTCAAGGTATCCAAACTTTACTGACATTCCTCATTCCATTGAAACTTGACCTCCTTCAACAAATTTTCCAGTGGGGTTACGATCTATGCATATCACCTAATAAATATTTTGTAGTACCCCATATGACCCATTTTTTCTCGTAGTTTTCACACTGAAGTAAGTGTTGAAAGATCAACAATGACAACAATATCCACGGGATCAACCAAAATTCCTTGTTTACATACTACATGACCCAACATGATACCAAATGGTGCACAAAAAATACACTTCTTTAAGTTCAAAGAAATATGGAATTTTCTACATCTATCCAACATCAAGAACATAGTTTTAATATGGCTCTTCAACAAAATGAACATTGTCCAATCATCCAAATATACTTCTAGGAATTTATCAATAAATTCTTTAAAAGTTGTGAAAACAACTCCGAAAAATACTGTTGGCGCATTTTTCAACCTAAAAGGAATGATTGTATACTGATAACATCCTCATTCTATCACAATTGTTTTCTTATTCCTATCCTCCTACAAAACCTTAATATGGTGATACTCATAGAATCCATCAGTAAATGAGTAAGCTTAATTTCCTCCTACATTCTCCAAAAATTCATCTATAAACGGAGTAGGAAACGAGTCATGTAAGAAACCATCATTCAATTTTCACAGATCCACACAAATTTTGATTCCACCCATTTTCTTGTCCTAAATCACCATTGAACTAATCCATTCTAAGTTTGTGACAAGTTCAATAATCTCGGCTTCCAACATTCTATCTATTTCTACTTCTACTTTCTACTTATATATTAGTTCCAATCGGTATAGTCTCTGTTTCACTCGCTTGGAATCCATCTTCAAAGGGATCCTCATCTCCCCTAGCTCCCTAGCAATCCCTTTCATTTATTAAAATGTAGTTGGAAAATGGTCTTGGTGTTCCTGTAGTAAATCAACAATCTTATTGAGAATTTTTGAACATTCCAGTAATATCTAATCTTTGCAAACTTTGGATTATAATTTGTACCAATATTCACCTTGTGAATTTTAAATGACTTTTCATACTTGGAAGATTAAAGATCAGGATCCTTTACTACATGCTCTCCTTCAGTTTCTAGTAATTGCAAATTTCTTGGGTCTACATGCTCCTATTCTTTTCCAACAATGTTATATCATTCCTAAACCTCTTGAATGATCATAGAAGATTTGGGTGTACTACATAAGGGTACCAGTATTCTAGATTCTTTTGATTTAAAGATCTTGTTCTTCATAATCTATAGAGTTGTGTCTACCAAAGGGGCATCATCTTGAAACTTGAAAGTTACCTTGAAGTTGTGAATCAAATATTCTTATTCTGTCCTTCCTATGTGTACTTCCAGTTCTAAATACCATTTCTCTAGGATCATATCCAGAGTGTGTACAAACAAGTGCATCCATTCCTACTTAGGTATTGAGCTCCATGTCACAATGCACTATGTATGTAGAACTACTCAACCTAGTATATTTCTAGGCAATATGTTCAACTTCTATTATGAATTTGAATTTAACCATCTTCTACATTGCTTCCATTTCTCTATTCTATCCTTATTCACAACCCACCATCTTGCAGGAGTCTCTTTCAACACGATATCTAAATCTATAAATATTTATTATTCTAATATCTGTAAACTAAATCATTTTATAAAAGGATCTATATCTCTTAGTACATCATACTTCAGAGGATCACATACCTCAATTCCAATCTAGCACAATGTGCGGGTAATAAAAGCACATCTCCTTATAGATACTTCATGTAGCCATTGTTGCCAATTTTCCAGGGCTTATTATAATTGGACGCACAAGAACTGATACTTCTCCAACTAAGTACACCCTCAACAATAGGATTAATATAGTCATCCATATACACGATCAAATTGTAAAGGTTATCGAGTTCTTTTCACCTTTCTGGTTCCACATATCATCTTCCTTCTGTGCGATCCAATGGTGCAGTAATTGTTAAGTCTCCTACGCCAAAGATCACTTGTCTCTTTTTTTGTTCAATAGTCGTCTAGTTATACAAATACAAATCAAGTTTAAGTAATGATGTATAAGTTTTACTACCATCCAATATCTCAATTACTTCAAAATATGTTGTGTTTCACATTCCATTGATGTTAACATTCACCCCTATCAGTCTTACAATCAGAACAATCTTATGTTGATTTCGTACCCTCAATTGAACTAGTTACCATATTAACTTTGGTTTTACCATCATTTCCCATGTATTCTTTGAAATGACATTCATATCAGATCCCATATCCAAGATGATATTATCCATACCATAGTCTCCTACCTGCACATTAAATCAGAATTCCCTATTCATCATTTTCTTACAATGTACCTGGTTAATTTATCATTGTGCAACAGGTGCTTCTTTATCTTGCCTGCATTGGTCGATCATCCAATGTAGCACGTTTAATGCAATTTCATCCTTCATTAGTTCTAAAAAACTCTTTAAGAAACTTTTGAGAGTAATTACCTTCTCAACTAGCCTTTATGTGATTGAGTAGTCATAGGCTATAGGCATGTCGGACATAGGTTACGAAGTCGAGAATCCACATTATGTTTCTAGAAGTTCCTTCCTTGCTTGATTATATGTGTCTTTCTCCTTTCGTTGGTCAAATGTCAGAAGAGGTTTTGTTTCTTTCCCGACCCATTGGGCAATCTAAATTCATTATTTTGTTGCATTAGCTCCTATTCTTTCTCCTCTACATGTAAATGCTACTACCCTTGGTTGATTGTCACACTCTTCCACTGCTATCATATGGACATTTTGGTTCCTCTTTTATTCCACTTTTCTATTAGCTACAAATAGTCTTTCATCACATGATCCAAGTGTCTACACTATGTGACAGTGTATAAGTATTCAGACAATCTCACGCCGAATTCCCATGTTGGTTATAGTCATAACAAATCATACCTCTTCATGCTTTTCCTACCCTTTAGTAAGATCCTATAACTGAATTGTCAATGCTTCTAACTGTGCTTGATCCTGAGTTATTCCTGCGTCATTCTCTCCTATATGGGATGATTCCAACTTCATGGTGATAGATAGTGCTTCTGGCTGCAATGTAACCTTCTGTTGTGCCAATGGGAAGTGTATATGTGTTAAAAATACACCAATGAACCATTCCATATGCTTATCGTATGGAATATGGAATGTTAACCGATCCATCAATCTCTTTAATCTTTCATCAAAAACCCATACCGATTCATTATGCAATTGCTTGGTATCTTTTGGCTATGTAATACACTATAAATCAGACTTCAGTTTTTGGAACTCTTTTAACATAGATTTCCTAATGTGTGTTAACATTATGGCTTGTCTCATAGGGGAAGTGGACTGATCCTTTATATACCTGAGTAACACGCAGCCTTTGATTGTTGTCACTAACTGTGTGATTTTTGTATCGTCATCCTAGACCTAATTCACAGTGCATATTGGTTCACAGAAAAATAAGTATTGTTTTGGATCTTTTGTTCATACTCCATGGAAGACATGCATTCTCAAAGTGGGGTCTACCCCTACCATTGTGTACTGCACAATATTTTTCCTCTGTGTTTCTAAATGAATGTTTGTTAGCATACTATTTCCCATACTCTGAATACCTTTACTTCTATCCTTACTTCCTCCACTAACTACAATTGTTCACAACAAATTTTCATACCTCGAAGATGCACATGGGGTCCTGGGTTTGACGTAGAGTTAGGCCTGAGTGGTTCTAATGGGATGTAATCGATCTCCTTCTTCTAGTTTGAACTAATGATCATTTTCTTTCTACTTTCTTTCTTTTCACATTATTCCTTCGATCTAGAGACCTATGTTGATGTCTCTTTCCTCAATATCACTCTGTTTCTCTTCTCTATCAATCACAGTGCTTTTCATACTATACCGAAATATTTTTCCGACGTGCAACACTCCAATATATTATTATGTCACACATTTTTCTTCTCTCGACATTCTCATCCCATCTGTTCCATATTTATTCCTTCCTCCATCCCTCTTCACCATATTTTCATACCATCCCCTGGTCATCCCCCAGTCCCCCTATGCATGCGAAGAATCTTAGCTACTAGGGTGATCATATTCCAACTTCATAACCCCTTTATCACACAACAACATCTTGATCCAAGTAGAGAGTGATTTCAAATATATTTCACACGTAGCTTCAAATAACTCTCTTTCAACAACACTATATCACTGGGTACAATATGTAACAAACTCGATAATATAACCCCCCAATACACTATTTCCAAAAATCAACTCCACGCCAGATCTGATAACTTTATGGTATTAACTTGTTGGATCAACTCAGGTGTCCAACTCCTCGAAACAACACTACAAAATGTCTCATTCTTTTTAGCTAACCTCTATAACTACTCAACCAAAACTATCAAGAAATCAACAAAGAAAATATCATGTACGTCTGTAAATGCACACCTCTATAGACATTTGTTTTAGTTTATCCATGGGTTCTTATTGTGATCTTTGGAAAACTCACGCTCCTTTTCCTCTAACCATTGTATGATCTCTTCCTTAGTCGGCCTCCACATTCCCCTTAGTCACAGATATTTTTCCTGACAATGGAAGCATTTGTTGGTGTGTAGTGGGAGATCGAGGGTTCAACATCAAATCACCAATAAAACCCTCAGATATCGACCCTTTCGACATCGCCTTCAAGGAGGTGAAGTCTCACCTGAGGTATCTATTGGATCTTCAGGAACCAGGTTTCCAAAATGATAAAAGGATTGGAGGCATACCTCATAACCATTATAATTATCATTTTTTCATTATACCTTATATTAGATGCACAAAAACCTAATATCATGTGACATATTCATAGCAAAAGAACATATAACA
>ML791715.1:131541-151689 GCA_009831015.1 Picea engelmannii | reverse complement strand
TCACACGCCTAAAACGGAGATCGTATGCAAAAGTTACGACCCCGGGAAGTGATGTACTAACTTACCCAAACGGGGCCCACATGACTTTTGGCGCTTCATCTCCTAGGGTTAGGTTTTTGGATGTTTATGACTTTTGGCATTCTATTCTATTGTAAAAAGGCCTCTAGAGCCTCATTGTGATCATCTTCTCACGGATGCGAGTAGCAGCCACATCTCTTCTCAGAGATAAGCTACCAGCGCCCTAGCTAGTTTATTTCCATTCTGTCTGTAAGCATATTTCAGTCATTTGTGATTAATGAAATAAATTCTTATTTCCACTGCATCTCTGCATTTATGTGTATTTCTGTATTTCATTGTGTTCCTACGTAAATCCGGATCACCTTGGATTCAAGGATGGCTGTTACAACCATTTCAAATTTCTTGGGTAGACGTCTAAGAATTTTTTCAACAATTCGTTGATCAGTGATGGTTTCACCAATCAGTCTAATCTGATTCACGATTCCCATGACTCTGGTCATGAACTGATCCACTGTTTCAGACTCTGTCATCCTGAGAGTCTCAAATTGTGTCCACAAGGTCTGCAGTTTAACTATTTTGACCCTGTCATTTCCTTGGTAGGAATATTTAAGGATATCCCAGGCCTGTTTAGAAGTACCAGTGCCCGTGATCTTCGAGAAAATCGAATCATCTATAGAATTCTGAATCCAGAATTTTGCTTTGTTTTCTTTGGTCCTCAGAGTTTCCTGAGCAATTCTCTGAGCATTTGTCATGGCAGTGAGGGTGGCCGGATCTGATTCCACATAGCCAAGATCCACTGGTTTCCAACATTCTTGTGCTTGCAAGAACGATCTCATACGAAGAGACCAAAATTCGTAATTCTTTCCAAGAAGAATCGGACCCTGAGTTGGTCCTAGATTGCTAGATGACGCCAGTATCTTTGAATTTTAATCAAATGTAGAAGTACAGAGGAAAATGGTGTATTTACCTCTGATCGGTGAAATGTCGATATTCCGATGGCCGATGGGAGCTTATCGGGCTTGAATATTCCCTTTGGTCTCCTTGCAATGTGACCACGTGCCTTTCTTTTAAAGCGCTACGGGCTTTTCCTGTTTCTTTGGCTTTCAAATCGCCAAAATGTGAAAAATCGCCTTTGGACTTTTCAACGGTCCAGATCGTGCAGTGATCGGACGGTCCAGATCGTATCGGGATATCGCAAATTGGGATTTTGCGATTCCTGGTGACAAGTTCTTCTGTGCCTTCGATTCCTCGATCTCCGATTTTTCGATGGCGTGCTTCCTTTTGGGACTTTACCGATTCCTTTGATCTTTGCCATATTCCCAGCAGATGGATGGATAGATTTGTGTCGGGGATTTCACTGGAAAGAAACTCGATCACTTGTTCTCAGGTTTCGCGATTTATCGAATCCCGATATGCCGATGGCGCTTTCCTCTTCGGGACTTTTTTCGAGTCCCCGAATTTACGCCATGCATCCGAGAGAGATGAATGGTCCTGATTCAGCCTCGGGATATCGTGGTTAGCGATGCTCCAAATTTCTGTCAACTTGAAACTCCGAATGCCGATACGCTGACGGTGCCCTTGATGTCCGCCATGTGTCCAGGAGATATGGATGACTGAGATCTGATCGAGATTTCGCGTATCGCGATTTCGCGAGTTGCGATGTCAAATTTCTTTGACAACTTGAAACCTCGAATGACGATATGCCGACGGGCGCTACGATGTTCGCCACGTGTCTGGACAGATGGACGACTGAGATCGTATCGCTATATCGCGTATCGCGATTTCGCGAGTTGTGAGGTCCCGTTGCAATGGTCTTTGAAAACTCCGAACTCCGAAATGTCGATAAGACGATGCGTTGATCTTCTGCCACCTATCCTCTGAAATGGATGGCTGTGATCATTTTGGGATTTCGCGATTTCGCATATCGGAGTTTTTGGAGAGCAGATTCTTTCGTTCATCCAACTCCCGATTCCCGATTTTGCGATGGAATAGGATCTCGCCACGTGTCTCTTGATGAACGGTCAAGAGGACGTTGGAATTTCTCAAGTGAAAAATCCTCCTGTGCGCTCTAGAGGGTTAAACCTCGTGCACTTTCTCACTGATCCAACGGTTGTCGGGCCTCTGCGCAAGATCTGACGACATAAATGTTTTCGCCTGATTCGTGCTCTCCTCGTCCCTTCTGGACTGGTTTTCCGCTCCGGATTCGTTCGCAGGTCGAATCTTATGGCCGCAATGGCGGTTCCTTGCGTGTTTGATGCGATCTGTGCCGAATTTGACGGAATTTGTCCTATGGAAGAAAAGATTCGTGAATATTTCAAAGATTTGAAAGAATCTCACAACTTCTTCGTTATCTGCTACAATATTTGATAGATTTGAGCGAATTTCCAAGAATCTTTAAACATTCTACCTTCTGTATGAATCTTTAACAAATTTAAGCGAAATCTTCAAGTTCTTTGAACTTTCTCGCCTCCTCCAGCTTTTCTTCATCAATCTTTGACGATTCTTGAGAATATTATAAGAATCTTTAGGGTTTCTTCTTATGCGTTCTCCTCATCCAGGATCTTTTGAGCGTTGTACGCTCTGCTTCCTCCATAAGCTTCTTACAACGATCTTTAAAGAGTATTTCTGACAGCTTTCCAATCCTTGTGAAAAGTCCGTGTCGTGTGCTCTCAAGATGTGTGTAAGCTCTGCGCTGTGAGGATCGTGTTGCTCTCCTGACTGTGTGAAGAGGCTTACAGCTGAAGCTCTGATACCATGATAAATTGTGAAGCAAAGAGAAATTCAGAGAGAAAGAATAGAACAGTATATTGATATGTATGAACAAGAACAAAACTTAGAACTTGGTTACAATGTAAGATGGTTGAGCTATATATGCTCAAGCAATACAAAAATAGAAAGTACAACTGTCCAGTACAACTGGCAGTGTACAGTCAGACTGTTGAGGGTACAATATATTTAACAATAACAACATTCACCGCAAACTTGGACTTAACTTGGGTTACGGAGGAGAAGCTACAAAGTCAACCATTAATTTTATAGCTGATCCATAGCCCAAATCTACAGTCGACATTAAAATAATTGACTCACAAACATTAATAGTCCATATTTCGACATTCATTTACAACAATGTTTTCAACCCATAACCCTAAGGACGCGTCAAACTTAACTTCGGTTATCTAAATTCTAGCATAAAGACAACGTTAAAATAATTGACTCACAAACATTGAATTTCAGTCAGTGCTATTGTTTTATTGAAGCATCGTCGTTTTGTTTAACAATGCTTTGTGAAGTTAAGAGCACCAAAGATGGGGTGTCTAAGAAATGTTAATGCCAAATCAATCAATATATGTTCAAGTGAGATTCTCTTAATGGCACCGGTGCATTTCTTTAAAATGGTTACATCGCTTAAAGAATTTTTATGTGTTGTATTTTTAGTGATGCGCTTGGTTAAATAGAACACGTTGATGCTTCTGCGTTTGAAAAGCATTGGCATGTTGCTTACTCGGCAATGTCGTTTATAACACATTGAATGCAGGTCATTTAAGAAGAAGCACCAATTAAGTAAAAAAATATTTAGACGCATCGGATGCGGTGCTTACTGTGAAGTTAGCACACGATGCACCACTCTCGGGCGAGCCAAATCAAAATCACGCGGAAAAAAAATGAAAAAAGTCCCAAATTTCAAGCTAAATTCAAATTTTAAACACATGAAAGTGAAAATGGCAAGGTAATAAAAAAAAATTCTAGACTCTTTTGTCGAGAGGAGGCATAGTTCCACCATTGAGAGGAGATGAAAATTCATGGCAATATCCAAAAAAATAGAAATGTGTGGTATTGACTGGTGCAAGTATCTAATTCATCGACGAACACTAGAAAAAAGGTGTCCTTGAAAATTGAGTAAGCACTAGTGATAGATTGAAAGCACGGAATGAGATGTGACAATGAAAATCAGTCTGGTAATTTTTTTCATTTACCCATACCACGGTGAGCCATAGGACAATTTTACGCACTGGTACGTAAGATCCAATGGCACCAGTGCACTTTGGTCAATGCCTGTTATTTTTTTTTATAACTTATGACATTGTTTTTTAACATCTACACAGTGTTGCTTGATGTTTGAGTTTTCCATATGAACATTAACGATGCATTTGAATATTTAAGCACTATTGTGCCATGTTTAGCGGTGAGTATATACATTAAAGGTGCACCGCAAAAAAAAACCTCCTTCTCCTGTAAACTTAGGAAGGTTTTTTATATAATTTTCGGGAAGGTCATGAAGAGGGATAGGTAGAACCAAAGGCACATATCTTGCAGCCACTTTAATGAAAACTCTCAGAGGAGGGAGAGGCCCTTGGCCTCCTACTCCTCCTCTTGTAACCCCACAACCTCCTAAAACTCCTCCACCTCCGAAAACCCCTCCATCTCCTCCTCCGGTGGCTGCCATTGGTATTACTAGATAAGGAAACAGTGTATTGTACAGAGGGTTCTGGAATACTAAAAGTGAATCCTTAGCTTCTTTGTGAGACAGGAAGGCCAAAGATGGGTGATTGGAGACGCGAGGACTTGGCTCTTCAGATTTGCAGGGGTCATAATCAGGGGATCTTGTGGGTGTGAGATTTGAGTATATAGTATACTCTTCGAGACTTGGTGAGGTCGGGAGGTCTGAAAGGAGAATCCGTGGGATATCAATTGTTGTTAAATTTACTGTCGGGTTTTTACCTTTGTGCCCGATAGAGGTTTTTGGGAGGATTTCACTTTTAACCACAGAGATGAATAAAAATGAATTGATGTACTATGCGAAGTTGAAGGTTTACAGGCTAGGCTTGATTTCTAGGTTTTCGTTGTCTGGCTTCCAACTATTCCTGGATGTTTATATCCCTTTCAATTTGTAGCCCATGAACGTTCATGTTCTGCCCAGCTGTTAGTCGTTTTAAGTATGGTATCAAAGAGATTTAAAACAATATGGGTTTGATTTGTCAAGTCAGGTTCAATATTGGGTTGTCTTACAATAGGGACAGTCATAGAGGAACAGAAAAATTTGAAGTAATCCGAAATTTTTTATGCTGTAACAATTTGATTTTATAAAAGAGAACTTTTAGAAATCAATATTAAAAGCGAAATGCAAACCAAAGGCCTTTTTCCGTAATTTTGTTATATTTGAAATAAATGGCGTATGAATTACAGGAAAAACATTAAGCTATCTATAGAATAAGGCTCCTATTGATGGAGAATCCCATTCTATAAACAAAAGAAGAAAACAAGATAAGAAATGATCCGATAAAGCATAAAATATGACAACCTAAAAATTCATAGGTCTTGTACCTGCTAGTAGCCGATACAGAGGAAAAATTGTAAACAATAGAAAGCTAAATATTAATCACTGTAGTAGAAGTTTTAATAAATTGCAATGCGACATTCATCGGATATGTATAAGTGAAATAAAAATGAGTATGAAATAACAGAGAGAACAAACTCATAACACAATAGTTACGAAATTAGGAATCTCCGAATTGCTTAGTATGAATTCTCCAAAAGAGATAGTCTCTATTACAATTAATCAAAAAGGTCCAGCCCCTTTTTCCTTCTTCATAATGTATATTTATACAATTTTTTTATACGTTGGAATCTCAATAGTTCCATAGGTTTTCGGTTATAATCAAAGAGTCAAAATGTTTCATTTCTTTATCTCTGTTCTCATGTGGCACCCGAAACATGCCTCTTTGCATGCTCCTTGCAGATAACGCATTTCTTCACCAGTTGTGATATCAACTTAGATGGCTCTGCTTGATTATTTGCCTAAAAAATATAGCAGTCTTTCATCAATAGTGACAGCTTTCCTTCCACTTGTTGATATTTGGCATTGATAGAGCATAACATTATACTCGGTTTAATTAGCCATTTGTCTATTTTCACTATGTCTATTTGAGCTATTTGGGATATTTTGGCTAATTCTCTTTCTCCATTTCCCTTGATATTTAGCATATACTTAGTTGTATTGATCTGACCCAACATCTCCATGCCACTTTCACCATCGGAACCAAACCAAATCTCACTTAACAAGCCGAAAATTTCTTTGCAAGATTTCCTTAGCTTCATAGCTTGTTGTTGGCCTTCAGATATATTTCGTTCCCATTCTTTTAACAAGATATTACCCCTGGTCTTCTCCACAATGGGAAAACTAGAACTACTCCTTGTTTCCCTTCTCGTTGTGGCTATAATAGCCTCTTGGAATGCCACCAGAGCTGCTCCGACATCCCTTTCTTTAAGCGAGAGGTTTTCCAACACCTGATCAATGAGCTGGAAGCCACTTTGAATTGTTTCTACTTTAACAAGCAGACCCTGTTGTGCCACCGATAACCTTTTTCTGATCTCTATTGCCTGGGATTGAAATATCCCGATATCAATTACCTGGCTTTCGGTGAATTCTAGTTTGGTCCGAAGCTGGTCTATCAATTCTCCCTGTTGGCTTATCTGAGTTTGACTCCTCTGAACCTTCAATTGTATATGTTCGAGACTGACTTTAAGACACTCGATTTCCTTTTGATCTTCTATTTTTTCTTTCTCTAAAGTCCCACTTGCCTGATCTTTAGCAGCAGCCTCCATTGTAGCTAGTTTAGCCTCTACTGTCTTGATCAAATGATTTTTTCATTTTAGCTGATCTTTTAGGGTCCCGACTGAATACTGGTTGGCCGTGGAGAAAGCACCCAATGTTCCTGCTATTTGCGTCATGAATTCTACTTTCTTCATATTTCTCTCATCAATCAAAATTTTAAATTTCTTAGAGACAGTACCTACCTCTTACTAGATTTCTTGTCTCACAACCACTTTCCTCTTCTTATCGAAGAAGAATTCATTTGGAGGTATCTCTTCTACTGATATAGGTGTCAATTTTTCACTGTAAATCCAACCTACGTCCGGTATTTCCTTTGCAGACTGTAGGGGGGTAATGGAAGCGATGGGATTTCCAACCTGTTTAGAATATTTCCCAGGAGTAATGACCGAAGTTGGCTCTCTTGGAGGACCAGAAGCCTTGGCTTCTTGTTTCGGACCCCCAACTTTCTCTTCTTTATCCTGTTGTTCTTCTTGGCCGGGTGCTAAACCTTTTGAGTCTCCAACTTCTGTTTGTTGTTCCTCTACTATCGTCGGATTTTCACCCCGTAATACTGGAGGAAGGAAACTCCGCCTATACTCTTGAAATCTGACAACATCGACCCTCTCTTTGGGTGAAAGGGCTTGAATTCGGGCCAAAACCTCATCATAATATTTCAAGCCTCAGAAAATATCATAGTGAGGCGAATTCTCGTGCTCAAATATTTTAGGGCCATAGCTAGCCAAATGATTACTCGTGACCCTGTGTGGATTGTGTTTCTTGAATTTGATTTGAACCAACTTTATATCTTCTAGGGCTACTGCCTCGGCCTTTTCATGCCCAAAGTCTAATAATGAATAGGTTTTTAAATGAGCAGGAAAAGGTGGCCATACTTTTTTTGAAAACCCTTTCAATTCTTTACTTATACCGTCGATTACGGTTTTCCTGGCGTTCTTGCGAGAAGCCAGCCTATTGGGTATAAGTAAGGGTAAAGTATGAGGAGGGATGGAAGCGCCAAAAACCCTGATGTATGAAAATTCTTTCTCCAGATACCAATCGGCCACTCTACTTAAATTTCCCGTGATGATATCCGATATCCTGGGTGGCGTATTACCGAAGATGGTGACATGCATCAATACCATTACCTAGTTGAATATTTCATATACGAAATCCAAAGCCTTGTCCTCCCACAAATTAGAATGGTATACATGGACTGGCTCAGCATCCGATGGAGCCCATCTCCAATTCATCAAGGGAAAAGGCGTCATGGAACATACTGTGTCCGTGAGATATGAAGACATAAAAAATGAAGCAGCATCTGATATTCTATAATCTGACTGGTCAGGCTATTTGATAATATTTTGTCCTAGTCAAAAGAAGAGCCTTTTTCTATTGAATATATCAAGGGCACCCATGGGAGGAAACAATGCGTGGTGTCTTCCCTCCCATACAATCTACAGGTCATCATCGCCACGTATTTGAATTGTGGTTCCAAAGAGGATATGGAATAAATCCCATTGTTGTCTGCCCTGAACTTTGCTGGGTGTGAGACCCAATCCTTGATCAAATCAGATAAACTTTTCATGTATTGTTTTCATTCCTTCTATTTAAAACCCTCTAAAAACTCTGCATTGTATGTGAAGTCTGATGTGGGTGGTAACTTGTACATCGCCTGTAAGTTTTCTGGTCTAAAGGTCCCGAAAATGACATTCTGCTCGTTGATGATGGGTCTGGTAGGGATGTCTACATGATCTAGCGCCCATCAGATCATGTCATAGTAAGGCAGGAGGCGTGGCCTGGCCGCTACTTTGTGCATCTCTGCATGACGATGGAGGACCTTATAAATAAATTTCTAAAACTACTAAGGTTCATACCATACATCCGGGAGGATAAGGAAAAAATCCGGTGATTCTTAAGCTATTTACCACAGTCCTATAGGGACAAAATTGAGTTTGACAACCCCAAATCCTTGAGTGAGGTATTCAGGAAATCACGAATGTGCTATGACCAGTATAAATAGTGGGTTGAGTTTCCCAGGGCCTGGAAGGATAAAAAGCAGGATCGAATGAACCAATGGAAGAAGGGAAAGCAGCCAACTCCTTATCAGAATGTAGCAGAAGGTTTCCCAAGGAAGGATTTTTCACTCCAATCATCCGAATACGCAAGGTAGCGGTAAACTGGTAAACCTGGGCACGAAGAAGTTTGGGGACAACTCCCACGAGCCATTAAAGTGTTTGGAGTGTGGAGAGCCTCATCTAAGGAGGAATTGTCCATGTTTCATTACAACAAAGATAACTTCTATTCACAATTTGCAGGAAGCCTTGATAGTGGGAGACATGGGCAGAAGTGTGCATCGGATAAATGCAGGCATAGATGGTCGACAAGCTGACCACCAGTCCTCGGTGGTAGAAATCAAAGGTAAAATCAATGACACTCGAATTTCTATTTTAATTGACCTTGGAGCTACGTTAAGTTATATTACTCCCGATGTAGTAGAGTTGAATAAACTTAGGAAACTGAAGCACATAAAATCATGGCTTGTACAACTAACAAAAGGCGCTAAAAGGAAAGTAGTTGACTTTATTTTTGATCTTGAGTTCAGATTAGATGGTCAAAAGATAAGGACCAATCCGAACATCCTACCACTAGGATCTTATGATATGATTATCGAGTTGGATTGGTTGGAACAACACAAAGCAGTACTAGACTGTTATACAAAGATACTTAGCTATAAAGATAATTTTGGCACTTTTAGAACAACCCAAGGCATACAAAAACCTGTATCAGTCAGACAAGTTTCAGCGATGCAACTCAAGAAATGTATTAAAAAGGGATGTCAAGTTTACTCCATTAAAGTGACGAATCTATTAGAAAAGGAAGATAAGCCCAAGTTAGAAGATTTTTTTGTTCTACATGAATTCAGAGACATGTTTGTGGATGAGATACCAGAATTATCTCCTAGAAGGGAAATAGATTTCTCCATAGACTTACTACCCGGATCAACCCCTATCTCAAAAGAACCCTACCGAATGAGTCTACTAGAACTGACAAAATTGAAAATACAATTACAGGAATTGTTGGACAAAGATTATATCGGACCGAGTGTCTCGCCATGGGGAGCACTAGTCCTCTTTGTGAAAAATAAATATGGTACTCTAAAACTATGTATCGATTATAGACAACTTAAAAAAATGACCATTAAGAACAAATACCCCTTACCTAGGATAAATGATCTGTTCGATCAAGTTGGTGGGGCCAAGATCTTTTCAAAATTGGATTTACGATCCGATTATCATCAAGTTGGGATAAAGGATGAGGACATAAACAAAACAACTTTCTGAGCAAGATACAGACATTACGAGTTTGTAGTCATACCTTTTGGACTCACTAACGCACCAACCACATTTATGTGCTTGATGAACATCATTTTCAGCCAGTACTTAGACAAGTTCGTAGTAGTATTTATCGACGATATTCTGGTCTATTCTAAAATAGAGAGGAACATGATGAACACTTAAGAATAGCTCTGCAAACATTAAGAAAACAAAAACTATACACAAAATTCAACCAATGTGACTTTTATAAAAAGAAACCAATATTTAGGACATGTCATTTCCTCGGAAGGTATTGCTATAGACCCGAAAAAGATAAAAGCCATTATGGAATGGCTAGTACCTAAGGATGTGGCAGATATCCAGTCATTCATGCGAGTCACTGGATATTATCGCAGATTTATAGAAGGGATTTCCAATATAGCCTACCCTATCACATCATTACAAAAGAAAGGGACCAAGTTTAACTGGTCGCAAAAGTGTCAAGATAGTTTTAACAATTTGAAAGAATTATTGACATCGGCGCCCATTTTGAAGGTTGCAGAGCCAGATAAAGACTTCACAGTATGTGTTGATGCAAGTAAAGAGGGACTAGGTGGTGTTCTAACTCTGGAAGGGCATGTGATTTGTTATGAGTCCCAGAAATTAAAAGAACACAAGAGAAATTATGTCACTCATGACATAGAATTGGCAGCAGTAATACACGCCTTAAAAATGTGGCGACACTATATAATGGGAAAAAAATTCCTACTATTCACAGATAATAGCGGGGCAAAATATCTGTTTAACCAACCAGAACTTAAGGGTAAGGAAAATAAAGTAGTAGACGCTTTAAGAAGAAGAGTCCATGGGTTATTTGAGATAAATATTAGCAGGGAATAAAGCGATCAGGAACAAATAATAAGGATGACAAGTATTAACGACAGAAATTACACTAAGGTGATGGTAGAATTTCAAAACAGTATCGCAAACTCAGATAAACCAGATCTAAGTATCGACAAGAAGAGACTATTACGATTTGAAAACAGACTTTACATACCAGATTCAACAGAGTTAAAATTAATTGTTGTACAGGAAGTGGATAAGAAACCGTATTCTGGCCATCCATGTTACCAGAAAACAATAACAACACTCAGAAAATTATTTTATTGGCCTCATATGAAGGGTGAAACAACAAAGTACTTGGCTAGGTGCCAAGATTGTCAACAGGTTAAGGCTGAGCACCAGAACCCAGCCGGCTTACTATAGCCATTACCCGTACAAGAATGGAAATGGGAGACTATATCACTAGACTTTATAACAAGTTTTCCTAAAACTCAGAAACAAAATGATTTTATCATGGTTGTAATCGATAAACTCAGTAAGTCTGCACACTTTATTCCTGTAAAGTCTACTTTTAAAACTATAAACATTGCTGAAATATTCATGAAATAATATTTTAGAACTATGTTGATGTCTCTTTCCTCAATATCACTATGTTTCTCTTCTCTATCAATCACAGTGCTTTTCATACTATATCGAAATATTTTTCCGACATGCAACACTCCAATATATTATTATGTCACACATTCTTCTTCTCTCGACATTCTCATCCCATCTGTTCCATATTTATTCCTTCCTCCATCCCGGTTCTCCATATTTTCATACCATCCCGTGGTCATCCCCCAGTCCCCCTATGCATGCGAAGAATCCTAGCTACTAGGGTGATCATATTCCAACTTCATAACCCCTTTATCACACAACAACATCTTGATCCAACTAGAGAGTGATTTCAAATATATTTCACGCGTACCTTCAAATAACACTCTTTCAACAACACTATATCACTGGGTACAATCTGTAACAAACTCGATAATATAACCCCCCAATACACTATTTCCAGAAATAAACTCCACGCCAGATCTGATAACTTTATGGTATTAACTTGTTGGATCAACTCAGGTGTCCAACTCCTCGAAACAACACTACAAAATGTCTCGTTCTTTCTAGCTAACCTCTATAACTACTCAGTCAAAACTATAAGGAAATCAAGAAAGAAAATATCATGTAAGTCTGTAAATACACACCTCTATAGACATTTGTTTTAGTTTATCCATGGGTTCTTATTCTGATCTTTGGAAAACTCACGCTCCCTTTCCTCTAACCATTGTATGATCTCTTCCTTAGTCGGCCTCCACATTCCCCTTAGTCACATATATATGTCCCGACAATGGAAGCATTTGTTGGTGTGTAGTGGGAGATCGAGTGTTCAACATCAAATCACCAATAAAACACTCAGATATCGACCCTTTCGGCATCACCTTCAAGGAGGTGAAGTCTCACCTGAGGTATCTATTGTATCTGCAGGAACGAGGTTTCCAAAATGATAAAAGGATTGGAGGCATACCTCATAACCATTATAATTATCATTTTTTCATTATACCTTATATTAGATGCACAAAAACCTAATATCATGTGACATATTCATAGCAAAAGAACATATAACATATGACAATAAACAAAACAATCACATCATAAAAAATAGACACCATGATTTAACGTGGTTCACCCAAGATGGGCTACGTCCATAATGGTTGACTTCTTATTATATTATTCAGAACACCCATTACAAAATTTGTGCATTACACTCATACATTATGCCCTTGTCGTTCTCTTATCTCTCTATCTCCCTTTGACACTCTTCACTCCTCCATATCTCACATACCTTGCATACACACTTAATTATCTCTTCATACATGGAATTACCTCCACCCCTATCTATCCTAAAAACCTTATATATTTATACAATTATAATAGGGCTTAGCCCACATAAATAGAGCCAAAATATGTAAAGGCTTCCCACAATCTTCCTTCTTTTGCGCACGCTGCTCCAAGAAAGTGTGCCAATGGTCTTTCCTTCCTTTGCACACATTGCACAGTTCCTAAAATTGGTCCCAAAATCCTCTCCCAACACACACAAAACTATGAGGTGATCCAAATATTTTAAACACATTGTGTGGACTAAACAAAATATAAAAAAGACCAAATTTCAGTCCATTTTAAAATTTTAATCCAATTAAAATGCAAATAAATAGGTAATAAACAATTTACGTGGTCTCTTCATTCTTGAAGAGGCATGGTTGCAACATAGAGAAAAATGAATATTTGTGGTATTTTCCAAAATTTGGAAATGTTTGGAATCTAGGAGTGGAGGTATCGAACTAACTCAAGCATTGAAAATGGGTTTTTCATGGAAGGATAGTGAGAATAGGTGCATGTGTGAGAGGTTTAGAAGAACAAAATGAGGTGTAACAATGAAAATCAACGTGGTAAGTATTTTTTATTTTTTCCTCTCTTATTACACCAGATAGTTGTATGCAATGGAGCATCATGTTTACGCACATCGATGCACTTTGTTTAGAGTATAAAACTTCTATGTCTTTTATTTTGTTTATAGCGGCTAACTCTACATCTTACCAGCTCAACACCATCATATTATTTTATGTTTTTAACTGCCTCTGTTGTCCTTATAAGAGCACGTGTGAAAAACCTTCACAAACACTTCGACAACCCTCCTCTAGTATAAATAGAAAAGGGATAAATGTTTTGGGGAGGTTCTATAAAAACCTTTTCTACAAGGTGTTTTCCTTGTGGTGCAAAGAAAAAATACCATGCCCCTACCACCCTCTCTTGCAAGTTCTCCCATGTTCATATTTTACTTTTTAGGGACATCCATAGAAATATTCTTTTCTTCTTTTAAGGTGTCAATTTCCAAATGGGCTTCCATCACCAAAGAGAAGTTTGATCATTTGAGTCATGTAGATATTTTTTCCCTAAGAAAGTAGTTTATATACCCCCTTACTTATTGTAATCCTATCCCAACAAATCGAGCCCTTATTTTGTTCTAACATGGGCCCACTTTAGAAGACCAACATATTATTGCCAAAGCTTTTGATGTTTCCCCTCTAGATCAACATCATGAGCTTCTAGCCATCATTTCAGGCCATATAGAAGTAGAGAACTCATCCTTAATATGGGTTAGACTCTAAAATCCCATTTTTTATAATCTAACAATCATATCATCCATCCAATCAACCCATAGGAAAATGTCAATACCCAACTTGACCTTGGTTCCATCTCCTACTTTGCAAAAAAAATACTTTTCTGGGCAAGAATTTTTCGAGAAGATATTTCAACTAAATTGATGCATTCTTAATATATTTTCGAGGGGACCTAATCCAATCTTATAAATTAGAAGAATTCAAACTGGGTGGGCTAGGAGAGAGAACAAAAGGAAAAAGCGGAATGCTATTACTGACTTGATTCTTTCTTGCGTGAGAGATATATTCCTCCTTGAACTTTTCACCTCACGAACTAGACCTTGTCTTAACGCTCTGATCGACAAAAGACCACCGATTGATCAATTGACGACAGAAATCCTAGTTTGGACCGGACGAGAGAGGCCGAGATTGCTGGTACCGCTGGGTCGAATGTACGGTTTTATTTTTCTTGCTAGTGGATTGGTGATTCTTTTTCGATTGGATCAACAGACTCCAGGTAAACTGGCTTTCAAATGTACTCTTTCTCCCTAATACGTTACCATACCAAGACGCTACACAAACTCTTTGAAGCAAGTGTAAATCCAAAATGATGGATATTTTATAGGCCCCAACCACCCTCTTCCTTTAACTTTGTCAACATTTACCACCTACCTAACTAATGGAATCTTAAAAGAATCCTTACAGCATACCAAAGGAAACAAAAACATGCCTTCCTAATCCTTTCAAGTATCCCTTTTGGAATATGCACCAAAGACTCCCATAATATAGGAATCACCTCTAGCATTGATTTGTGCCACAGTTAGTATTCCACCCACAAACAACCATTTATTACACCAAAGATTGATAAGAGAACATTTTCTAGCATCCAACCCTAATCATGCTTTTTTAAAAACATTTGATTTCAAGATATAAACCACTTATTCAAATCATTAATCGAAATCCATAATCTTGTAAGCATAGACAATGTTTAATATTAGAACAGTACATAAGATTTTAGCTCATTTAAAACAATTCCTATAGTAGAACTAAATAAATCCATAATCTATTTCAATGCCTTAACAACCATTTGTAGGGAGAAAAACATTATCCACAAATAAAAGATGGGAAAGTGACAAAGATCCACCAATCTTAATGAGCTTGTTATTTCTTTTCATATCACTAATTACTCATGCTTAATCAAGAGGAAAAGCAAGTACATAATGCATTCAACAAAGTTATATTAACCATTTACATAATTCAAAATAATGCATTAGAGCAAAGTTATATTCACTTATGAGATTTTTTAGTTATATGTTATTCTCTTATTGAATTTACAATTTGGATTCAATGATTTGGGATATATCAGTTTCGATTTTGGAAGTTGGAAGTGATAAAAGACTTTAAATATAATGAAAGAAGGTGGTTACACTATTATCATACAGAAAGTGAAAAAAATGGCTACTAGTGAAGAGTCAATACAAACATCCTTCAAAATTGTCTACTAGTGAAGAGTCAATACTACTAGATTTTCTTTACCTTTAATAACTTTAATAGATCTGCCACTGATAATACCTATTGATAATAATGGCTATGATTTGAATTGTATGAGTACATTAGAATGCTTAAATTTCAATAATGAAATATCGTATTTATTATTTCTTTACCGTCATGGATAGAAAAATTAAAAAAAATGTCGACCTTCTATTTTCTACCTGAAATCTAACTCCATTCTTCTGACTAATCTTAACATTTACAATTCAATACAAACTATGATCCATAATCAACAACGAGAACACATGTTGGACCATTTTTGTCTTTATTTCAACAACAAATCCATAACCAACATTTGACTTTACTGGTTATGGATTTGTTTTGAACGTGGTCATCAATCGTTATAGCTGTGACCTACTCCCCCACTCGGACCTGATGGAAGTTTGTTGAAGGTAGTAATTAATCTTTCTACATGTATTACTGATGGCTTCATTGACCCAACACCATTGATTTATTTGTGGCCTACTCCTCCACTTGGACCAGAAGGAAGTTTGTTAATCTTCAATTTGTTGGCTGCATTACTTGTCTTGGTGTTCACAGGGCTCAAGGAGTCGATGTATTTGTGACCTACTCCTGGACTTGGACCGGAAGGAAGTTTATTCTTTAATATGCCTTCCATTTTATGATCACCGTTAAGAAAATTGTGATGGTCACACGGATTTTTGTCAGCTTGGCATGTTACAATATTCCTCTTTTTCAGGACTCTACCTGCGTCGACTGCACCTTCCTTCAATAATATTACCGCTACTGATGTTAAAACACTAATCATAAGTTAGTTGGATAGTTAAGTTAACATAACTGTTATTCAGTTACATGACAGTTATGGTCTTTTGTATTATATATGTACATCTATGTACATGATGATTTACAGAAGCGTTGATGAATAGAGTATGCCTTTTCTGCCTTTGTTTATTTATCTCTGTTCATCATGATTTATTGATTGCTTCAATTATTTACATTATGTTTCTGCTCTTTTCTTCATTTTGAATCTAACAGTGGTATCAGAGCATGTAGATGATCTTAAAGGCCTGATAGTTTTGATAGTTTATTAGAGCATGATACTGATGGACCTGGTGGTTTATTAGCCCTTTATAGTTGTTAGTGACTGGTAACACCATGTGTGATGGGACTAGCGATTGGTTTCTACTAATTTTGGAGATGAAGAGATTGATTGATTTTCCGCGGAGAAAGAGCAGATGTGGTCGTTTTGCCTTGCGCTTGGTTTAAGCAAGTAGATAAGCAGGTATTGGTAGAAGGGTACCCGACCACGGTCAACTCACTAGACAATGGCTAAACACGGTCCCGGTTACCAGACTGGCCATCCATACGCATTGTGCTTCTCATAAGTTTGTTATTGAGATTATTGAGTATAGGTTTTTGCTTGATAAAAAAATGGTAGGTGTTGAATTGATGTGTGGAAGTGGAAGAAATTTACTATGTGCAGTAGCTCCAATGAAGTTTGTCGAATGTAATCAGTGCTTCTAGCTCTAATGAAGTCTGTCGAATGTAATCAGTGCTTCACTCATTAAATAAATACTCTGACACGGTACAGACCTACGCCATTGCTGGATGGTGTTGAAGATATGTGCTTAGCATTTATCATTGAAAGAAGAATCTAGTTCGTCTTTATTTTATTTAATAGCACAAAACTTTGCTGGAAAATATGACTCATCTGTTTTATTGAAGAGCTTCAAGGTGCTAATCCTACGCATACCCTAACGACCTGAAATCTCCGTTTGAGCAAGAAAAGAAAGAACGTTGGCACAAAGAGAAATTTTGACTTGGACGGATGGACTTGGTAATAATGACCATCATGTAAAGAACAAGCGATATGAGCGAAGATAACCAACTCTTGATCTGCAATCTCTACTTGGTAATACCTCGACTTGGAAATTAATTAGGTGATCTTCATTTTTATCTTGCTCATGCTCCATGATTTTATAAACGTCCATTTAAAAATCCTCTCAAAGATATAAAAGGGTATATGACGTCATTTCCAAAGCATCATATGGTGAAATAGTTGAGAGGCATATAAATTTATGGTTCATGTTTGGTTATAGAACATTACATTTCTTAAAGAACATTAAAGTATGGAGGGTTAACTTTATGAAAGATTTTCTAAGATTTTTTATTTGGGAGTAATAAGTGTATGAAAGATTTTCAACAATTTTTTTATTTGGGAATGATGAGTGATTTCATTAAGTTATAAAAAAATTATTTCAAGGGAAACTTAAAGAGTTATAAGGTATATTCCTTTTGCAATAGAACTTAAAGGAAGATTTTGATGTGTATTTAAGGAGTTATAAGAATGTTTGCAAATAAAAAATTGTTTGTAATTGGAGTTATAAGGGTTTGTTATTTATTTGAAGACTTTTTTGTAAAGGTGTTATAAGGAGTTTTTTGGAAGTTATAAGGAGTCCTCTTTGACCCACCCGAAATTGAATAAGGGGATCTCTCTTAGGATCTTAGTGCGTCTAAGTCATTGGTTATCCTATAGTTTTTTGGCCGCATTCAACAAACGATTGCTCTTCGCATGCATAGCAGGATACAAAATTGAATTTGTGGCATCAACATACAAGCATCTCTCTTCCATATTCTGCATAATGGCAAGAATTGAAGGACTATTTACAATATTGCGCACATTAATTAACTCAACTACAAAATCTACAATTGCAATAAACAAATGCACTCTTAGTACAGTGATTACTTGTTTACAAGTAACACACAAGAAGATTGATATGTTCAAACATCAAAACAAGTTGTTGTTTGATGAGTTAAATTTGCTTCGACACCAACAATGTGTTTTTAACAAACAAAATGACATCAAGGATGAGAATGAAGACGCTCAGTTGACTAGTAATGAAAGTCATAAACAACATGAAGATCAGTTAGATGAAGTCCCTATGTCAGAAAAAGCTGCTGATAAATGTATTGTTCGACCATGGGAAGAATTACGATTTAAACGAAATCGATATGGACTAGGATATGTACAGGATGCTGACAACCTTTTTCATTTTCCTAATTATAGTGAACCTGTTTTCTTTGTGAGTGGAGGTTTTTTGAATGAAGATAAGATGACAGAGCTTGCGGATATTGGTAAGGAACAAGTACAAGATATAGTTGATGATGATGTTGATAATCGGTCGGATAAAGAACCCATACAGTGCAAACACTGTCACCGGTTTGGCCATGATAAGTCAAACTATTTTCATCTTCACCCATGCAAATTTTTTGGGAAGACAAGTCATCCCTCAGTAAGGTGCCAAAAGCGCAAGCGGAAACAACTTCATTTTGAATGGTTAGGGAATTGACATTGGCATTTGGAAGCCAATTTATTGGAGCAGTCTTATCGCCGAATTTATACACAAATACAATCGTACTTGATTGGAGATATTTCTACAGTTGATGGACATGAATGTTTTTCAAGATTTGATGATTTAGGGTATGATCGGGGCCGAGTTGATGTAGTCTTCTGAGTTGAAGATCGAGTCTTCAAACTCCACCGGAAGACAGTTTGATGTGTTGGATCTCTTCTTGGCCATACTTGCGAATGACGGTCAAGGGAATTGGAACCACTTGTCCCTGACAGGGGGGAAATCTAGTTGAGTCAGGTTCCAAGTTTGATTTTGAGTCAGGTTCCAATTTTGATTTAGAGCCTGTGAACAGATGATCAAGTATGCAACGTAGTTCCTGGTATGCAATCTTGTTCCTGAACATATTATTCTTGATAGTTTGTGGTCAGCTTAAAACCACCAATTGAGCAGAAGACATAAAGTTCTGCTTATTATTGTTGTTTATAGTTTGTGGTCAGCTTAAAACCACCAATTGAGCGGAAGACATGAAGTTCTGCTTGTTATATTTTCAGATTTTTGAGCCTTGAGCTCTTGTTAGTTTATGGTCAACTTAAAACCATGCCATTTAGTAGAAGAAATCAACTTCTGCTAGACATTCGGTTTGTGGTTTTCCTGAAACCACCAGATTGGTTTGTGGTCATCCTGAAACCATCAGATGAGTTTGTGGTCAACCTTAAACCACCAATTTAGTAGAAGACATCAACTTCTGCTATTTTATTTTTAGAGTTTAGAGAGCATCTTCAGCCAGCCCTCTGAATATTCGCTTGACACATGTGATTGTCAAGTAGTGGCAGTTTTTCAGGCAAGAACGAACTTATGATTAAGGGGGGATGTTAAAACACTAATCATAAGTTAGTTGGATAGTTAAGTTAACATAACTGTTATTCAGTTACATGACAGTTATGGTCTTTTGATGATTTACAAAAGCGTTGATGAATAGAGTATTCCTTTTCTGCCTTTGTTTATTTATCTCTGTTCATCATGATTTATTGATTGCTTCAATTATTCACATTATGTTTCTGCTCTTTTCTTCATTTTGAATCTAACAACTGAAACGCAGAAAAAGAACAGAAACAAACTTGCAGTCTTCACGGCCCGTCTTCGATAATAACACTTCAAGTATTAATAATTTTACTGCAGGTCCCTCTCACGTCAATCGGTCGATGAAATGTAATGTAATGAAGAGTCTAATCGGTTTATCTGTTATTCAATACAGAACAATAAAGCTCCAAATCCCACCAGGAATACAAGAAACGAACAAATGTAATTCCCTGAAATCTGGCTCA
>ML791715.1:66098-85854 GCA_009831015.1 Picea engelmannii | reverse complement strand
CCGTCGAATGGTGCTCTCATCCCCCTCTTTCCACCCTTATTCCTCCCGACCGCCTCATGCATTTACTCTCTCCACCCCCCTCCATACTCCTTCCATAAATGTTTTATCTTCTCGGGATTTCTGGCTTCTTGCCCTGCATACGCAACCATTTTATATCATTTTCATTGATCCTTTAAATTATATTTCTCAGGTCTTTAAATGTGATCTATAATTAAATTATTACTTGGTTAACCATAATTGCTTTCCTTAATTAATTTTACTTTATGATCTTTAAACATTTATTTAATTAGGGTCGTTACATTGTTCGCATTCCTTCTATTTAAAACCATCTAGAAACTCTGCATTGTATGTGAAGTCTGATGTGGGTGGTAACTTGTACATCGCCTGTAAGTTTTCTGGTCTAAAGGTCCCAACAATGACCTTCTGCTCGTTGAAAATGGGTCTGGTAGGGATGTCTACATGATGTAGCGCCCATGGGATAATGTCATAGTAAGGAAGGAGGCGTGGCCTGGCCGCTACTTTGTGCATCTCTGCCTAGACAATGATCTTGTATTTGGTAGTCATGTTGTCTTTCTTTTTTTCACTGGAATCTTCCGAACAAGTCACCACATCTGATTGCAAAACCTCTGAGACGTATGACCAGGATCGCACGAAATCAGCGCCCTGAGTTGAAGTATCCAAAACATTATCAGAACCTTGTCCTGAAACCTCAGTGCTTGCCTTGGATGCTTTTCGCAGGGCCATGACAGGGGATTGTAACTTAGCTTTCCTACAATAAAAATGTGTATACATATAGAGGTTAGCTTACTGAGAAAAACTTCTATGTGCGGGATAGAAATGAACTTTATGAATAAAATAGGAAGCAAAAGGTCTATATCTTCGAACATTTAACATATCGATGTCCTTATGAACAGAACGGTCCAATCATATTTAGATAGATATTTTGGCAATAAAAAACATATCCTTACTTTTTCGTTTCGCCTTATTTCCAATTAATGCCATAAATTTTGACAGTTAATAGCACAAGCTGGCGCAAGGAACATTTGAAAATACCTCGTAAACTGTGCCCTGTTATTATTTGCATTAAACATTCATTATGCTAGCTTGGCTTCCTTAATCAGGATTTAAAACAACATTTCGGCGTTCGTCGTATTGGGGCTTTTAACTCTAACATTTTGAGCCCTTAAAACCCAAGATGGTGATGATTAGATTTTATTAAGAAAGGATGTAACTAGGATCAAGTGTTTTTATTGATATCGTGACTTCGCGACTCGGGAACTTGAAGGTATAGTTTCCGGGAGGAATGTTTGTCGTGTCGTGAAATCCCCAGAAACTTAAATCATGGTCAAAACTAACAACCCTGACTCTAACCTGGGTTACTTAGGTAAAAGTTTTGTGGCTTTGGCTTTCGCAGTTTTAGCGGTAATGTTTTAGGAGAGACTGAACGCCGAGACGCGAAATCCCGATAGCACTTGATTGGGGTTTACCTGGCCTTAGTCTTAGCTTTCACTTGAGGTAAGATTTTTAAAAGTTTTCGCGACCTTGCACATCAGGGTTTGTAAATCTTGTGACTTGTAACTCCCGAAGAGTGATATTCCAAGGTACAAAAAGCAACAACCTTCGTTTAACAATAGAAAGTGGTAACTCATGAAACATCACATCCCCCACTATTTCGTATGTCGAGACTACTGAGATTTTCAATAGGTGAATGTCATGAAGCGAAAAAGAACTTAAAAACCAACATTTGAATTTTAAAATAGATTTGAACCAAATGAAAAAGGTGGCTCCAACAATGGATAGAAATGTATCTTACCTTCTCTTAAACTCTAAAGCTTAAACAAAACTGAATTATGTCATAGTATTTTTTTTTTATGGTGAATTTGAGGTACATTACATATGGTATCAGATAAAAAGATACAACATTGGGCCTGAATAGGGCCACATTAGCTACTTAGTATACATTTCGACGTATGTAAAACTAATAAATCTTATGGTTTCAAACATAAATCCCTTTCTGTTATTTTTGTAAATTATGGCAGCTCAGGAGGGTGCAGAAATTAGGATGGAAGGAAATTCGTAGCAATGACCTCCGAGAGATCCAAGACAGAATAGTGTTGGAAGCTCACCTACAGAGGTGTTGGAAACAATGAGGAATCTTATTATTGAACTACATGTTTTCAAGGTCGACAATGAAAAATTGAAGAAAGCATAGCAGGAACAACAGGAGATAAATGAAGTCATGTTGTGTAGTATAGTAACCAAGAAAAGACCAAAAGACGATAACCATGATGAAGAAGTCAGCAAAAGGGCCTCCAAGAATTCTGGACCAAAACTAAAAAAAGGAGATAGTTCATCTGAAGGGACACCTTCAGCTGAGGAAAAAACTATACCAGACAGAAAAAGAAAACAAGTACACCACCTTGAAGGAGAATTTAAAAAGATTAAACTAGCTACCTTTGATGGATAATCTAGAACAGGAGAAGAAGCTAAGGCATGGTTGTTGGACATCAAAAAATACTTCCAGATCTACAACTATTCTAGCAACATGAAGGTCAGAATGGTCATCTAAAATCTGAAGGGGAAGGCCAACATTTGGTGGCAGGACCTAAAATTGGCCAAGGGCCTAAAGGAGAAATAGTTGGAATGGTCCAACTGTAAGAAGTATTTTAATAAACAATACCTTTCTGAAAGCTATTATGAAAGGAAGACGAAAGAATTTTATGAGTTACAACTCGAACATATGATGATGGAGGACCTTATAAATAAATTTCTGAAACTACTAAGGTTCATACCATACATCCGGGAGGATAAGGTAAAAATCCGGTGATTCTTAAGCTATTTACCATAGTCCTACAGGGACAAAATTGAGTTTGACAACCCCAAATCCTTGAGTGAGGTATTCAGGAAAGCACGAATGTGCTATGACCAGTATAAATAGTAGGTAGAGTTTCCTAGGGCCTAGAAGGATAAGAAGCAAGATCAAATGAACCAATGGAAGAAGGGACACCAGCCAACTCCTTATCAAAATGCAGCAGAAGGTTTCCCAAGGAAGGATTTTTCACTCCAATCATCCAAATATGCAAGGTAGCGGTAAACCAGTAAACCTGGGAACGAAGAAGTTTGGGGACAACTCCCACGATCCATTAAAGTGTTTGGAGTGTGGAGAGCCTCATCTAAGGAGGAATTGTCCACATTTCATTACAACAAACATAACTGCTATTCACAATTTGCAGGAAGCCTTGATAGTGAGAGACATGGGAAAAAGTGTGCATCCGATAAATGCAGCCATAGATGGTCGACAAGCTGACCACCAGTCCTCGATGGTAGAAATCGAAGGTAAAATCAATGACACTCGAATTTCTGTTTTAATTGACCTTGGAGCTACGTTAAGTTATATTACTCCCGATGTAGTAGAGTTGAATAAACTTAGGAAACTGAAGCTCGTAAAATCATGGCTTATACAACTAGCAAAAAGCGCTATAAGGAAAGTAGTTGACTTTATTTCTGATCTTGAGTTCAGCTTAGATGGTCAAAAGATAAGGACCAATCTGAACATCCTACCACTAGGATCTTATTATATGATTATCGGGATGGATTGGTTGGAACAACATAAAGCAGTACTAGACTGTTATACAAAGATACTTAGCTATAAAGATAATTTTGGCACTTTTAGAACAACCCAAGGCATACAAAAACCTGTATCAGTCAGACAAGTTTCAGMGATGCAACTCAASAAATGTATTAAAAAGKGATSTCAAGTTTACGMCATTAAAGTGACGAATCTATTAGAAAAGGAAGATAAGCCCAAGTTAGAAGACTTTTTTGTTCTACGTGAATTCAGAGACATGTTTGTGGATGAGATACCAGAATTATCTCCTAGAAGGGAAATAGATTTCTCCATAGACTTACTACCCGGATCAACCCCTATCTCAAAAGCACCCTACCGAATGAGTCTACTAGAACTGACAGAATTGAAAATACAATTACAGGAATTGTTGGACAAAGATTATATCGGACCGAGTGTCTCTCCATGCGGAGCACTAATCCTCTTTGTCAAAAGAAATACGGTACTCTAAGACTATGTATCGATTATAGACAACTTAACAAAATGACCATTAAGAACAAATACCCCTTACCTAGGATAAATGATCTGTTTGATCAAGTTGTTGGGGCGAAGATCTTTTCAAAATTGGATTTACGATCCGATTATCATCAAGTTAGGATAAAGGATGAGGACATAAAAAAAACAACTTTTTGAGAAAGATACAGACATTACGAGTTTGTAGTCATACCTTTCGTACTCACTAATGCACAGCCACATTTATGTGCTTGATGAACATCATTTTCAGCCAGTACTTAGACAAGTTCATAGTAGTATTTATCGACGATATTCTGGTCTATTCTAAAATGGAGGAGGAACATGATGAACACTTAAGAATATCTCTGCAAACATTAAGGAAACAAAAACTATACACAATATTCAACGAATGTGACTTTTATAAAAAAGAAACCAATATTTAGGACATGTCATTTCCTTGGAAGACACTGCTATAGACCCAAAAAAGATAAAAGCCATTATGGAATGGCTAGTACCTAAGGATGTGGCAGATATCCAGTCATTCATGGGAATCACTGGATATTATCGCAGATTTATAGAAGGGATTTCCAATATAGCCTACCCTATCACATCATTACAAAAGAAAGGGACCAAGTTTAACTGGTCGCAAAAGTGTCAAGATAGTTTTAACAATCTGAAAGAATTATTGACATCAACACCCATTTTGAAGGTTGCAGAGCCAGATAAAGACTTCATAGTATGTGTTGATGCAAGTAAAGAGGGACTAGGTGGTGTTCTAACTCAGGAAGGGCATGTGATTTGTTACGAGTCCTAGAAATTAAAAGAACACAACAGAAATTATGTCACTCGTGACTTATAATTGGCAGCAGTAATGCACGCCTTAAAAATGTGGCAACACTATATAATGGGAAAAAAATCCTACTATTGACGGATAATAGCGGGGTGAAATATCTGTTTAACCAACCAGGACTTAAGGGTAAGGAAAATAAAGTAGTAGACGCTTTAAGAAGAAGATTCCATGGGTTATTTGAGATAAATATTAGTAGGGAATAAAGCGATCCGGAACAAATAATAAGGACAAAAAGTATTAACGATGGAAATTACACTAAGGTGATGGTAGAATTTCAAAATAGTATCGCAAACTCAGATAAACCAGATCTAAGTATCGACAAGAAGGGACTATTACAATTTGAAAACAGACTTTACATACCAGATTCAACAGAGTTAAAATTAATTGTTGTAGAGGAAGTGCATAAGAAACCGTATTCTGGCCATCCATGTTACCAAAAAACAATAACAACACTCAGAAAACTATTTTATTGGCCTAATATGAAGGGTGAAACAACAAAGTACTTGGCTATGTGCCAAGATTGTCAACAGGTTAAGGCTGAGCACCAGAACCCAGCCGACTTATTATAGCCATTACCAGTACAAGAATGGAAATGGGGGACTATATCACTAGACTTTATAACAAGTTTGCCTAAAACTCAGAAACAAAATGATTTTATTGTGGTTGTAATCGATAAACTCAGTAAGTCTGCACACTTTATTCCTGTAAAGCCTACTTTTAAAACTATAAACATTGCTGAAATATTCATGAAATAATATTTTAGAACTATGTCGTTGTCTCTTTCCTCAATATCACTATGTTTCTCTTCTCTATCAATCACAGTGCTTTTCATACTATACCGAAATATTTTTCCGACCTGCAACACTCCAATATATTATTATGTCACACATTCTTCTTCTCTCAACATTCTCATCCCATCTGTTCCATATTTATTCCTTCCTCCGTCCCTGTTCTCCATATTTTCATACCATCCCCTGGTCATCCCCCAGTCCCCCTATGCATGCGAAGAATCGTAGCTACTAGGGTGATCATATTCCAACCTCATAACCCCTTTATCACACAACAACATCTTGATCCAAGTAGAGAGTGATTTCAAATATATTTCACACGTACCTTCAAATAACTCTCTTTCAACAACACTATATCACTGGGTACAATCTGTAACAAACTCGATAATATAACCCCCCAATACACTATTTCCAGAAATCAACTCCACGCCAGATCTGATAACTTTATGGTATTAACTTGTTGGATCAACTCAGGTGTCCAACTCCTCGAAACAACACTACAAAATGTCTCATTCTTTTTAGCTAACCTCTATAACTACTCAGCCAAAACTATCAGGAAATCAACAAAGAAAATATCATGTAGGCCTGTAAATCCACACCTCTATAGACATTTGTTTTAGTTTATCCATGGGTTCTTATTCTGATCTTTGGAAAACTCACGCTCCTTCTCCTCTAACCATTGTATGATCTCTTCCTTAGTCGGCCTCCACATTCCCCTTAGTCATAGATATCTGTCCTGACAATGGAAGCGTTTGTTGGTGTGTAGTGGGAGATCGAGGATTCAACATCAAATCACCAATAAAACAATCAGATATAGACCCTTTCGGCATCACCTTCAAGGAGGTGAAGTCTCACCTGAGGTATCTATTGGATCTGCAGGAACCAGGTTTCCAAAATGATAAAAGGATTGGAGGCATACCTCATAACCATTATAATTATCATTTTTTCATTATACCTAATATTAGATGCACAAAAACCTAATATCATGTGACATATTCATAGCAAAAGAACATATAACATATGACAATAAACAAAACAATCACATCATAAAAAATAGACACCATGATTTAACGTGGTTCACCCAAAATGGGCTACGTCCATAATGGTTGACTTCTTATTATATTATTCAGAACACCCATTACAAAATTTGTACATTACACTCATACATTATGCCCTTGTCGTTCTCTTATCCCTCTATCTCCCTTTGTCACTCTTCACTCCTCCATATCTCACATACCTTGCATACACACTTAATTATCTCTTCATGCATGGAATTACCTCCACCCCTATCTATCCCAAAAACCTTATATATTTATACAATTATAATAGGGCTTAGCCCGCATAAATAGAGCCAAAATATGTAAAGGCTTCCCACAATCTTCCTTCTTTTGCGCACACTGCTCCATGAAAGTGTGCCAATGGTCTTTCCTTCCTTTGCACACGTTGCACAGTTCCTAAAACTGGTCCCAAAATCCTCTCCTAACACACACAAAACTATGAGGTGATCCAAATATTTTAAACACATTGTGTGGACTAAACAAAATATAAAAAAGACCAAATTTCAGTCCATTTTCAAATTTTAATCCAATTAAAATGCAAATAAATAGGTAATAAACAATTTATGTGGTCTCTTCATTCTTGAAGAGGCATGGTTGCAACATAGAGAAAAATGAAAATTTGTGGTATTTTCCAAAATTTGGAAATGTTTGGAATCTAGGAGTGGAGCTATCGAACTAACTCAAGCATTGCAAATGGGGTTTTCATGCAAGGATAGTGAGAATAGGTGCATGTGTGAGAGGTTTAGAAGAACAAAATGAGGTGTAACAATGAAAATCAACGTGGTAAGTATTTTTTATTTTTTCCTCTCTTAGTACACCAGACAGTTGTATGCAATGGAGCATCATGTTTACACACATCGATGAACTTTGTCGGCGTTAAAATAATTGACTCACAAACATTAATAGTCCATACTTCGACATTCATTTACAACAATGTTTTCAACCTGTAACCCTAAGGACGCGTCAAACTTAACTTTGGTTATCTAAATTCTAGCATAAATACGGCGTTAAAATAATTGACTCACAAACATTGAATTTCAGTCAGTGCTATTGTTTTATTGAAGCACCGTCGTTTTGTTTAACAATGCTTTGTGAAGTTAAGAGCACCAGAGATGGGGTGTCCAAGAAACGTTAATGCCAAATCGATCAATATATGTTCAAGTGAGATTCTCTTAATGGCACCAGTGCATTTCTTTAAAATGGTTACATCGCTTAAATAATTTTTATGTGTCGTATTTTTAGTGATGCGCTTGGTTAAATAAAACACGTTGATGCTTCTGCATTTGAAAAGAACTGGCATGTTGCTTACTCGGAAATGTCTTTTATAATAGACTGAATGCAGTTCATTTAAGAAGAAGCACCAATTAAGTAAAAAAATATTTAGACGCATCGGATGCGGTGCTTACTATGAAGTTAGCACACGATGCACCACTCTCAAGCGAGCCAAATCAAAATTACGCGAAAAAAAAATGAAAAAGGTCCCAAATTTCAAGTTAAATTCAAATTTTAAACACATGAAAATGAAAATGGCAAGGTAATAAAAAAAATTTCTAGACTCTTTTGTCGAGAGGAGGCATAGTTCTACCATTGAGAGGAGATGAAAATTCATGGCAATATCCAAAAAAATAGAAATGTGTGGTATTGACTGGTGCAGCTATCTAATTCGTCGACGAACACTAGAAAAAAGGTGTCCTTGAAAATTGAGTAAGCACTAGTGATAGATTGAAAGCACGGAATGAGGTGTGACAATGAAAATCAGTCTGGTAATTTTTTTCATTTACCCATACCATGGTGAGCCATAAGACAATTTTACGCACTAGTACGTAAGATCCAATGGCACCAGTGCACTTTAGTCAATGCCTGTTATTTTTTTTTATAACTTATGACATTTTTTTTTAACATCTACGCAGTGTTGCTTGATGTTTGAGTTTTCCATACGAACATTAACGATGCATTTGAACATTTAAGCACTGTTGTGCCATGTTTAGCGGTGAGTATATACCTTAAAGGTGCACCGCAAAAAAAAACCTCCTTCTCCTGTAAACTTAGGAAAGTTTTTTATATAATTTTCGGGAAGGTCATGAAGAGGGATAGGTAGAACCAAAGGCGTATATCTTGCAGCCACTTTAGTGAAAACTCTCGGAGGAGGGAGAGGCCCTTGGCCTCCTACTCCTCCTCTTGGAACCCCACAACCTCCTAAACTTCTCCACCTTTGAAAACCCCTCTATCTCCTCCTCCGGCGGCTGCCATTGGTATTACTGGATAAGGAAATGATGTATTGTATAGAGTGTTCTGGAATACTAAAAGTGAATCCTTAGCTTCTTTGTGAGACGGCAAGGCCAAAGACGGGTGATTGGAGACGCGAGGACTTGGCTCTTCAGATTTGCAGGAGACGTAATCAGGGGATCCCGTGGGTGTGAGATTTGAGTATATAGTATACTCTTCGAGACTTGGTGAGGTCGGGAGGTCTAAAAGGAGAATCCATGGGATATCAATTGTTGTTAAATATACTACCGGGTTTTTACCTTTGTGCCCGACAGAGGTTTTCGGGAGGATTTCACTTTTAACCACAGAGATGAATAAAAATGAATTGATGTACTATGCGAAGATGAAGGTTTACAAGCACTTTTGGTCTTGGGCTGTAGGTGTTTAAGCTGATAGACTGCAGTAGTTAGCTTAAGAGAACCTATAGCTTTTAGTATTTTTTTGGGATCTGAAACAGGCATGATCTGCATGTTCTCTGGGTTTTGTCTGGTATTCCTTCGACCGGATGCCAGCTTACTTATACATAGAGTCACCAAGTGAAAGATAAGAAAATACTTTAGAAAGTGCTCATTCCTTGTTCACTATCAAAGGGTGAAACTTGAAAATATGTATTTCTTCCCAGATAAAATGTTTTGTAACTTCGTCCTTGGCAACGGCGCCAAAAAGATGTTGTTCCAGAGTCTGCACTCAAGGCTTTAAAACGTACAGTGTCTAGGCATCCGAAAGTTAGTAAGATGTAAATGGGAGGAGGGTATACTTTTGGGAAAAGAAGCTAGGGTTGAATTCTAGGTTGTCGTTGTCTGGCTTCCAACTATTCCTGGATGTTTATATCCCTTTCAATTTGTAGCCCATGAACGTTCAAGTTTTGCCCGGCTGTTAGACATTTTGAGTATGGTATCAAAGAGATTTAAAACAATATGGGTTTGATCTGTCAATCCAGGTTCAATATTGGGTTGTCTTACAATAGGGACAGTCATAGAGGAACAGAAAAATTTGAAGTAATCCGAAATTTTTTATGCTGTAACAATTTGATTTTATAAAAGAGAACTTTAGAAATCAATATTAAAAGTGAAATGCAAACCAAAGGCCTTTTTCCGTAATTGTGTTATATTTGAAATAAATGGCGTATGAATTACGGGAAAAACATTAAGATGTCTACATAATAAGGCTCCTATCGATGGAGAATCTCATTCTGTAAACAAAAGAAGAAAACAAGATAAGAAATGATCCGATGAAGCATAAAATATGACAACCTAAAAATTCACAGGTGTTGTACCTGCTAGTAGCCGATACAGAGGAAAAATTGTAAACAATAGATAGCTAAATATTAATCACTGCAGTAGAAGTTTTAATAAATTGCAATGCGACATTCATCGGATATGTATAAGTGAAATAAAAATGAGTATGAAATAACAGAGAGAACAAACTCATAACACAATAGTGACGGAATTAGGAATCTCCAAATTGCTTAGTATGAATTCTCCAAAAGAGATAGTCTCTATTACAATTAATCAAAAAGGTCCAGCCCCTTTTTCCTTCTTCATAATGTATATTTATACAAATTTTTTATACGTTGGAATCTCAATAGTTCCATAGGTTTTCGGTTACAATCAAAGAGTCAAAATGTTTCATTTCTTTATCTCTATTCTCATCTGGTACCCGAAACATGCCTCTTTGCATACTCCTTGTAGATAACACATTTCTCCACCAGTTGTGATATCAACTTAGATGTCTCTGCTTGATTATTTGCCTAAAAAATATAGCAGTCTTTCATCAATAGTGACAGCGTTCCTTCCACTTGTTGATATTTGGCATTGATAGAGCATAACATTATACTCGGTTTAATTAGCCATTTGTCTATTTGCACTATGTCTGTTTGAGCTATTTGGGATATTTTGGCTAATTCTCTTTCTCCATATCACTTGATATTTAGCATAAACTTAGTTGTATTGATCTGACCCAACATCTCCATGCCACTTTCACCATCGGAACCAAACCAAATCTCACTTAACAAGCAGAAAATGTCTTTGCAAGATTTCCTTAGCTTCATAGCTTGTTGTTGGCCTTCGGATATATTTTGTTCCCATTCTTTTAACAAGATATTACCCCTGGTCTTCTTTGCAACGGGAAAACTAGAACTACTGCTTGTTTCCCTTCTTGTTGTGGCTATAATAGCCTCTTGGAGTGCCACCAGAGTTGCTCCGACATCCCTTTCTTTAAGGGAGAGGTTTTCCAACACCTGATCAATGAGCTAGAAGACACTTTGAATTGTTTCTACTTTAACAAGCAGACCTTGTTGTGCCACCAATAACCTTTTTCTGATCTCTATTGCCTGGGATTGAAATATCCCGATATCAATTACCTGGCTTTCGGTGAATTCTAGTTTGGTCTGAAGCTGGTCTATCAATTCTCCCTGTTGGCTTATCTGAGTCTGACTCCTCTGAACCTTCAATTGTATCTATTCGAGATTGACTTTAAGCCACTCGATTTCCTTTTGATCTTCTATTTTTTCTTTCTCTAAAGTCCCACTTGCCTGATCTTTAGCAGTAGCCTCCATTGTAGCTAGTTTAGCCTCTAATGTCTTGATCAAATGATTTTTTCATTTTAGCTGATCTTTTAGGTTCCCGACTGAATACTGGTTGGTCATGGAGAAAGCACCCAATGTTCCTTCTATTTGCGTTGTGAATTCTACTTTCTTCATATTTCTCTCATTAATCAAAATTTTGAATTTCTTAGAGACAGTACCTACCTCTTACTAGAGTTCTTGTCTCACAACCACTTTCCTCTTTTTATCGAAGAAGAATTCATTTGGAGGTATCTCTTCTACTGATATAGGTGTCAATTTTTCACCGTAAATCCAACCCGCGTCCGGTATTTCCTTTGCAGACTGTAGGGGGGTAATGGAAGCGATGGGCTTTTCGACCTGTTTAGAATATTTCCCAGGAGTAATGACCGAAGTTGGCTCTCTTGGAGGACCAAAAGCCTTGGCTTCTTCTTTCGAGCCCCCAACTTTCTCTTCTTTATCCCGTTGTTCTTCTTGGCCAGGTACTAAACCTTTCGAGTCTCCAACTTCTGTTTGTTGTTCCTCTACCATCGTCGGATTTTCACCCCGTAATACTGGAGGAAGGAAACTCTGCCTATGCTCTTGAAATCTGACAACATCGACCCTCTCTTTGGGTGAAAGGGCTTGAATTCAGGCCAAAACCTCGTCATAAGATTTCACGCCTCAGAAAATATCATCGTGAGGCGAATTCTCATGCTCAAATATTTTAAGGCCATAGCTGGCCAAATGATTACTCATGACCCTGTGTGGATTGTGTTTCTTGAATTCGATTTGAACCAACTTTATATCTTCTAGGGCTACTGCCTCGGCCTTTGCATGCCCGAAGTCTAATAATGAATAGGTGTTTAAATGAGCAGGAAAAGGTGGCCATACTTTTTTTGAAAACCCTTTCAATTCTTTACTTATACCGTCGATTACGGTTTTCTTGGAGTTCTCGCGAGAAGCCAGCCTGTCAGGTATAAGTAAGGGTAAAGCATGAGGAGGGATGGAAGCACCGAAAACCCTGATGTATGAAAATTCTTTCTCCACATACCAATCGACCACTCTTCTTAAATTTTCCGTGATGATATCCGATATCCTGGGTGGCGGACTACCGAAGATGGCGACATGCATCGATACCATTACCTAGTTGAAGATTTCATATACGAAATCCAAAGCCTTGTCCTCCCACAACTTAGAATGGTATACATGGACTGGCTCGGCATCCGATGGATCCCATCTGCAATTCATCAAGGGAAAAGGAATCATGGAACATACTGTGTCCATGAGATATGAAGACATAAAAAATGAAGCAGCGTCCGATATTCTATAATCCGATTGGTTAGGCTATTTGATAATATTTTGGCCTAGTCGAAAGAAGAGCCTTTTCTATTGAATATATCAAGGCCACCCATGGGAGGAAACAATGCGTAGTGTCTTCCCTCCCATACAATCTACAGGTCATCATCGCCATGTATTTGAACTGTGGTTCCAAAGAGGATATGGAATAAATCCCATTGTTCTCTGCCCTAAACTTCGCTGGGTGTGAGACCCAATCCTTGATCAAATCAGATAAACTTTTCATGTATTGTTCGCATTCCTTCTATTTAAAACCCTCTAGAAACTCTACATTGTATGTGAAGTCTGATGTGGGTGGTAACTTGTACATCGCCTGTAAGTTTTCTGGTCTAAAGGTCCCAACAATGACCTTATTCTCGTTGATGATGGGTCTGGTAGGGATGTCTACTTGATCTAGCGCCCATGGGATCATGTCATAGTAAGGCACGAGGCGTGGCCTGGCCGCTACTTTGTGCATCTCTGCCTAGACAATGATCTTGTATTTGGTAGTCATGTTGTCTTTCTTGTTGTCACTGGAATCGTCCGAACAGGTCACCACATCTGATTGCAAAACCTCTGAGACGTATGACCAGGTTCGCACGGAATCAATGCCCTGAGTTGAAGTATCCGAAACATTATCAGAACCTTGTCCTGAAACCTCAGTGCTTGCCTTGGATGTTTTTCGCGGGGCCATGATGGGCGATTGTAACTTAGCTCTTCTACAATAAAAATGTGTATACATATGGAGGTTAGCTTACTAAGAAAAACTTCTCTGTGCGGGATAGAAATGAACTTTATGAATAAAATAGGAAGCAAAAGGTCTATATCTTCGAACATTTAACATATCGATGTCCTTATGAACAGAACGGTCCAATCATATTTAGATAGAGATTTTGGCAATAAAAAACATATCCTTACTTTGTCGTTTCACCTTATTTCCAATTAATGCCATAATTTTTGACAGTTCGTAGCACAAGCTGGCGCAAGGAACATTCGAAAATACCTCGTAAACTGTGCACTATTATTATTTGCATTAAACATTGATTATGCTAGCTTGGCTTCCTTAATCAGGATTTAAAACAACATTTCGGTGTTTGCCGTATCGGGGCTTTTAACTCTAACATTTTGAGCCCTTAAAACCCGAGATGGCGATGATTAGATTTTATTAAGCAAGGATGTAACTAGGATGAAGTGTTTTTATTGATATCGTGACTTCGTGACTCGGGAACTTGAAGGTATAGTTTCCGGGAGGAATGTATGTTGTGTCGTGAAATCCCGAGAAACTTAAATCATGGTCAAAACTAACAACCCTGACTCTAACCTGGGTTACTTAGGTAAAAATTTTGTGGCTTCGTCTTTCACAGTTTTAGCGGTAATGTTTTAGGAGAGACTGAACATCGAGACGCGAAATCTCGATAGCACTTGATTGGGGTTTACCTCGCCTTAGTCTTAGCTTTCACTTGAGGTAAGCTTTTTAAAAGTTTTCGCGACCTTCCACATCAGGGTTTGTAAATCTTGTGACTTGTAACTCCCGAAGAGCGATATTCCAAGGTACAAAAAGCAACAACCTTCGTTTAACAATAGAAAGTGGTAACTCATGAAACATCACATCCCCCACTATTTCGTATGTCGAGACTACTGAGATTTTCAGTAGGTGAATGTCATGAAGAGAAAAAGAACTTAAGAACCAACATTTGACTTTTAAAATAGATTTGAACCAAATGAAAAAGGCAGCTCCAACAATGGACAGAAATGTATCTTACCTTCTCTTAAACTCTAAAGCTTAAACAAAACTGAATTATGTCATAGAATTTTTTTTTTATGGTGAATTTGAGGTACATTACATATGGTATCAGATAAAAAGATACAACATTGGGCCTGAATAGGGCCACATTAGATATTTAGTATACATTTTGATGTATGTAAAACTAATAAATCATATGGTTTCAAACATAAAGCCCTTTCTGTTATTTTTGTAAATTATGGCAGCTCAGGAGGGTGCAGAAATCAGGATGGAAGGAAATTCATAGCAAGGACCTCCGAGAGATCCAAGACAAAATAGTGTTGGATGCTCACCTACGGAGGTGTTGGAAACAATGAGGAATCTTATTGTTGAACTACATGTTTTCAAGGTTGACAATGAAAAATTGAACAAAGCATAGCAGGAACAACAGGAGATAAATGAAGTCATGTTGTGTAGTATAGTAACCAAGAAAAGACCAAAAGACGATAACCATGATGAAGCAGTCAGCAAAAGGGCCTCCAAGAATTCTGCACTGGAACTAAAAAAAGGAGATAGTTCATCTGAAGGGACACCCTCAGCTGAGGAGAAAACTATACCAGACAGAAAAAGAAAACAAGTAGACCACCTTGAAGGAGAATTTAAAAAGATTAAACTAGCTACCTTTGATGGATAATCTAGAACAGGAGAAGAAGCTGAGGCATGGTTGTTGGACATCAAAAAATACTTCCAGATCTACAACTATTCCAGCAACATGAAGGTCAGAATGGCCATCTAAAATCTGAAGGGGAAGGCCAACATTTGGTGGCAGGACCTAAAATTGGCCAAGGGCCTAAAGGAGGAATAGTTGGAATGGTCCAACTGTAAGAATTATTTTAATAAACAATACCTTTCTGAAATCTATTATGAAAGGAAGACGAAAGAATTTTATGAGTTACAACTCGGACAGATGACGATGGAGGACCTTATACATAAATTTCTAAAACTACTAAGGTTCATACCATACATCCGGGAGGATAAGGTAAAAATCCAGTGATTCTTAAGCTATTTACCACAGCCCTACAGGGACAAAATTGATTTTGACAACCCCAAATCCTTGAGTGAGGTATTCAGGAAAGCACGAATGTGTTATGACCAGTATAAACAGTGGGTAGAGTTTCCCAGGGCCTGGAAGGATAAGAAGCAAGATCAAATTAACCAATGGAAGAAGGGACACCAGCCAACTCCTTATCGGAATGCAGCAGAAGGTTTCCCAAGGAAGGATTTTTCACTCCAATCATCTGAATACGCAAGGTAGCAGTACACCGGTCAACCTGGGAACGAAGAAGTTTGGGGACAACTCCCGCGAGCCATTAAAGTGTTTGGAGTATGGAGAGCCTCATCTAAGGAGGAATTGTCCACGTTTCATTACAACAAACATAACTGCTATTCACAATTTGCAGGAAGCCTTGATAGTGGGAGACATGGGCAGAAGTGTGCATCGGATAAATGCAGCCATAGATGGTCGACAAGCTGACCACCAGTCCTCAATGGTAGAAATCGAAGGTAAAATCAATGACACTCAAATTTTTGTTTTAATTGACCTTGGAGCTACGTTAAGTTATATTACTCTCGATGTAGTAGAGTTGAATAAACTTAGGAAACTGAAGCACGTAAAATCATGGCTTGTACAACTAGCAACAAGCGCTATAAGGAAAGTAGTTGACTTTATTTCTGATCTTGAGTTCAGCTTAGATGGTCAAAAGATAAGGACCAATCTGAACATCCTACCACTAGGATCTTATGATATGATTATCGGGATGGATTGGTTAGAACAACACAAAGCAGTACTAGACTGTTATACAAAGATACTTCGCTATAAAGATAATTTTGGCACTTTTAGAACAACCCAAGGCATACAAAAACCTGTATCAGTCAGACAAGTTTCAGTGATGCAACTCAGGAAATGTATTAAAAAGGGATGTCAAGTTTACGCCATTAAAGTGACGAATCTATTAGAAAAGGAAGATAAGCCCAAGTTAGAAGACTTTTTTGTTTTACGTGAATTCAGAGACATGTTTGTGGATGAGATACCAGAATTATCTCCTAGAAGGGAAATAGATTTCTCCATAGACTTACTACCCGGATCAACCCCTATCTCAAAAGCACCCTACCGAATGAGTCTACTAGAACTGACAGAATTGAAAATACAATTACACAAATTGTTGGACAAAGATTATATCGGACCGAGTGTCTCGCCATGCGGAGCACTAGTCCTCTTTGTGAAAAAGAAATACGGTACTCTAAGACTATGTATCGATTATAGACAACTTAACAAAATGACCATTAAGAACAAATACCCCTTACCTATGATAAATGATATGTTCGATCAAGTTGGTGGGGCCAAGATCTTTTCAAAATTGGATTTACGATCCGATTATCATCAAGTTAGGATAAAGGATGAGGACATAAACAAAACAACTTTTTGAGCAAGATACAGACATTACGAGTTTGTAGTCATACCTTTCAAACTCACTAATGCACCAGCCACATTTATGTGCTTGATGAACATCATTTTCGACCAGTACTTAGACAAGTTCGTAGTAGTATTTATCGAAGATATTCTGGTCTATTCTAAAATGGAGGAGGAACATGATGAACACTTAAGAATAGCTCTGCAAACATTAAGGAAACAAAAACTATACACAAAATTCAACGAATGTGACTTTTATAAAAAAGAAACCAATATTTAGGAAATGTCATTTCCTCGGAAGGTATTGCTATAGACCCGGAAAAGATAAAAGCCATTATGGAATGGCTAGTACCTAAGGATGTGGTAGATATCCAGTCATTCATGGGAATCATTGGATATTATTGCAGATTTATAGAAGGGATTTCCAATATAGCCTACCCTATCACATCATTACAAAAGAAAGGGACCAAGTTTAACTGGTCGCAAAAGTGTCAAGATAGTTTTAACAATCTGAAATAATTATTGACATCGGCGCCCATTTTGAAGGTTGCAGAGCCAGATAAAGACTTCATAGGATGTGTTGATGCAAGTAAAGAGGGACTAGGTGGTGTTCTAACTCAGGAAGGGCATGTGATTTGTTACGACTCCCAGAAATTAAAAGAACACAACAGAAATTATGTCACTCGTGACTTATAATTGGCAGCAATAATACACGCCTTAAAAATGTGGCAACACTATATAATGGGAAAAATATTCCTATTATTGACGGATAATAGCGGGGTGAAATATCTGTTTAACCAACCAGGACTTAAGGGTAAGGAAAATAAAGTAGTAGACGCTTTAAGAAGAAGAGTCCATGGGTTATTTGAGATAAATATTAGCAGGGAATAAAGCGATCTGAAACAAATAATAAGAACGGAAAGTATTAACGATGGAAATTAGACTAAGGTGATGGTAGAATTTCAAAACAGTATCGCAAACTCAGATAAACCAGATCTAAGTATCGACAAGAAGGGACTATTACAATTTGAAAACAGACTTTACATACCAGATTCAACAGAGTTAAAATTAATTGTTGTAGAGGAAGTGCATAAGAAACCGTATTCTGGCCATCCATGTTACCAGAAAACAATAACAACACTCAGAAAACTATTTTATTGGCCTAATATGAAGGGTGAAACAACAGAGTACTTGGCTAGGTGCCAAGATTGTCAACAGGTTAAGGCTGAGCACTAGAACCCAGCCAGCTTATTATAGCCATTACCAGTATAAGAATGGAAATGAGAGACTATATCAGTAGACTTTATAACAGGTTTGCCTAAAACTCAGAAACAAAATGATTTTATCGTGGTTGTAATCGATAAACTCAGTAAGTCTGCACACTTTATTCCTGTAAAGTCTACTTTTAAAACTATAAACATTGTTGAAATATTCATGAAATAATATTTTAGAACCATGTCGCTGTCTCTTTCCTCAATATCACTCTGTTTCTCTTCTCTATCAATCACAGTGATTTTCATACTATACCGAAATATTTTTCCGACGTGAAACACTCCAATATATTATTATGTCACACATTCTTCTTCTCTTGACATTCTCATCCCATCTCTTCCATATTTATTCCTTCCTCCATCCCTGTTCTCCATATTTTCTTACCATCCCCCGGTCATCCCCCAATCCCCCTATGCATGCGAAGAATCCTAGCTACTAGGGTGATCATATTCCAACTTCATAACCCCTTTATCACACAACAACATCTTGATGCAAGTAGAGAGTGATTTCAAATATATTTCACGCGTACCTTCAAATAACTCTCTTTCAACAACACTATATCACTGGGTACAATCTGTAACAAACTCGATAATATAACCCCACAATACACTATTTCCAGAAATCAACTTCACACCAGATCTGATAACTTTATGGTATTAACTTGTTGGATCAAATCAGGTGTCCAACTCCTCGAAACAACACTACAAAATGTCTCATTCCTTTTAGCTAACCTCTATAACTACTCATCCAAAACTATCAGGAAATCAACAAAGAAAATATCATGTAAGTCTGTAAATACACACCTCTATAGACATTTGTTTTAGTTTATCCATGGGTTCTTATTCTGATCTTTGGAAAACTCACGCTCCTTTTCCTCTAACCATTGTATGATCTCTTCCTTAGTCGGCCTCCACATTCCCCTTAGTCACAGATATCTGTCCTGACAATGGAAGCATTTGTTGGTGTGTAGTGGGAGATCGAGGGTTCAACATCAAATCACCAATAAAACCCTCAGATATCAACCCTTTCGGCATCACCTTCAAGGAGGTGAAGTCTCACCTGAGGTATCTATTGGATCTGCAGGAACCAGGTTTCCAAAATGATAAAAGGATTGGAGGCATACCTCATAACCATTATAATTATCATTTTTTCATTATACCTTATATTAGATGCACAAAAACCTAATATCATGTGACATATTCATAGCAAAAGAACATATAACATATGAAAATAAACAAAACAATCACATCATAAAAAATAGACACCATGATTTAACGTGGTTCACCCAAGATGGGCTACGTCCATAATGGTTGACTTCTTATTATATTATTCAGAACACCCATTACAAAATTTGTGCATTACACTCATACAT
>ML791715.1:23402-37478 GCA_009831015.1 Picea engelmannii | reverse complement strand
CTTATGACATTGTTTTTTAACATCTACGCAGTGTTGCTTGATGTTTGAGTTTTCCATACGAACATTAACGATGCATTTGAACATTTAAGCACTGTTGTGCCATGTTTAGCGGTGAGTATATACCTTAAAGGTGCACCGCAAAACAAAACCTCCTTCTCCTGTAAACTTAGGAAAGTTTTTTATATAATTTTCGGGAAGGTCATGAAGAGGGATAGGTAGAACCAAAGGCGCATATCTTGCAGCCACTTTAGCGAAAACTCTCGGAGGAGGGAGAGGCCCTTGGCCTCCTACTCCTCCTCTTGGAACCGCACAACCTCCTAAAACTCCTCCACCTCCGAAAACCCCTCCATCTCCTCCTCCGGCGGCTGCCATTGGTATTACTGGATAAGGAAACGATGTATTGTACAGAGGGTTTTGGAATACTAAAAGTGAATCCTTAGCTTCTTTGTGAGACGGGAAGGCCAAAGACGGGTGATTGGAGACGCGAGGACTTGGCTCTTTAGATTTGCAGGAGACGTAATCAGGGGATCCCGTGGGTGTGAGATTTGAGTATATAGTATACTCTTCGAGACTTGGTGATGTCGAGAGGTCTGAAAGGAGAATCCGTGGGATATCAATTGTTGTTAAATTTACTGCCGGGTTTTTACCTTTGTGCTCGACAGAGGTTTTCGGGAGGATTTCACTTTTAACCACAGAGATGAATAAAAATGAAATGATGTACTATGCGAAGTTGAAGGTTTACAAGCACTTTTGGTCTTGGGCTGCAAGTGTTTAAGTTGATAGACTGCAGTAGTTAGCTTAAGAGAACCTCTAGCTTTTAGTATTTTTTCGGGATCTGAAACAGGCATGGTCTGCATGTTCTCTGGGTTTTGTCTGGTATTCCTTCGACCGGATGCCAGCTTACTTATACGTAGAGTCGTCAAGTAAAAGATAAGAAAAGCCTTTAGAAAGTGCTCTTTCCTTGTTCACTATCAAAGGGTGAAACTTGAAAATATGTATTTCTTCCCAGGGAAAATGTTTCGTAACTTCATCCCCGGCAACAGTGCCAAAAAGATGTTGTTCCAAATTCTGCACTAAAGGCTTTAAAACGTACAATGTCTAGGCATCCGAAAGTTAGTAAGATGTAAAAGGGAGGAGGGTATACTTTTGGGAAATGAAGCTAGGGTTGATTTCTAGGTTGTCGTTGTATGGCTTCCAACTATTCCTGGATGTTTATATCCCTTTCAATTTGTAGCCCATGAACGTTCAAGTTCTGCCCGGTTGTTAGCCGTTTTAAGTATGGCATCAAAGAGATTTAAAACAATAAGGGTTTGATCTGTCAAGCCAGGTTCAATATTGGGTTGTCTTACAATAGGGACAGTCATAGAGGAACAGAAAAAATTGAGGTAATCCGAAATTTTTTATGCTGTAACAATTTGATTTTATAAAAGAAAACTTTAGAAATCAGTATTAAAAGCGAAATGCAAACCAAAGGCCTTTTTCCGTAATTGTGTTATATTTGAAATAAATTGCATATGAATTACGGGAAAAACATTAAGTTGTCTATAGAATAAGGCTCCTATCGATGGAGAATCTCATTCTGTAAAAAAAAAAAAAAAACAAGATAAGAAATGATCCGATGAAGCATAAAATATGACAACCTAAAAATTCACAGGTCTTGTACCTGCTAGTAGCCGATACAGAGGAAAAATTGTAAACAATAGATAGCTAAATATTAATCACTACAGTAGAAGTTTTAATAAATTGCAATGCGACATTCATCGGATATGTATAAGTGAAATAAAAATGAGTATGAAATAACAAAGAGAACAAACTCATAACACAATAGTGATGGAATTAGGAATCTCTGAATTGCTTAGTATGAATTCTCCAAAAGAGATAGTCTCTATTACAATTAATCAAAAAGGTCCAGCCCCTTTTTCCTTCTTCATAATGTATATTTATACAATTTTTTTATACGTTGGAATCTCAATAGTTCCATAGGTTTTCGGTTACAATCAAAGAGTCAAAATGTTTCATTTCTTTATCTCTGTTCTCATCTGGTACCCAAAACATGCCTCTTTGCATGCTCCTTGTAGATAACGCATTTCTCCACCAGTTGTAATATCAACTTAGATGGCTCTGCTTGATTATTTGCCTAAAAAATATAGCAGTCTTTCATCAATAGTGACAGCTTTCCTTCCACTTGTTGATATTTGGCATTGATAGAGCATAACATTATACTCGGTTTAATTAGCCATTTGTCTATTTGCACTATGTCTGTTTGAGCAATTTGGGATATTTTGGCTAATTCTCTTTCTCCATATCACTTGATATTTAGCATAAACTTAGCTGTATTGATCTGACCCAACATCTCCATGCCACTTTCACCATCGGAACCAAACCAAATCTCACTTAACAAGCAGAAAATTTCTTTGCAAGATTTCCTTAGCTTCATAGCTTGTTGTTGGCCTTCGGATATATTTTGTTCCCATTCTTTTAACAAGATATTACCCCTGGTCTTCTTTGCAACGGAAAAACTAGAACTACTGCTTGTTTCCCTTCTCGTTGTGGCTATAATAGCCTCTTGGAATGCCACCAGAGTTGTTCCGGCATCCCTTTCTTTAAGCGAGAGATTTTCCAACACCTCATCAATGAGATAGAAGCCACTTTGAATTGTTTCTACTTTAACAAGCAGACCCTGTTGTGCCACCGATAACCTTTTTCTGATCTCTATTGCCTGGGATTGAAATATCCCGATATCAATTACCTGGCTTTCAATGAATTCTAGTTTGGTCCGAAGTTGGTCTATCAATTCTCCCTGTTGTCTTATCTGAGTCTAACTCCTCTGAACCTTCAATTGTATCTGTTCGAGATTGACTTTAAGCCACTCGATTTCCTTTTGATCTTCTATTTTTTCTTGCTATAAAGTCCCACTTGCCTGATCTTTAGCAACAACCTCCGTTGTAGCTAGTTTAGCCTCTAATGTCTTGATCAAATGATTTTTTCATTTTAGCTGATCTTTTAGGGTCCCGACTGAATACTGGTTAGTCGTGGAGAAAGCACCCAATGTTCCTGCTATTTGCCTTGTCAATTCTACTTTCTTCATATTTCTCTCATGAATCAAAATTTTGAATTTCTTAGAGACAATACCTACCTCTTACTAGAGTTCTTGTCTCACAACCACTTTCCTCTTCTTATCGAAGAAGAATTCATTTGGAGGTATCTCTTCTACTGATATAGGTGTCAATTTTTCACCGTAAATCCAACCCGCATCCGGTATTTCCTTTGCAGACTGTAGGGGGGTAATGGAAGCGATGGGATTTTTGACTTGTTTAGAATATTTCCCAGGAGTAATGACCGAAGTTGGCTCTCTTGGAGGACCAGAAGCCTTGGCTTCTTCTTTCGGGCCCCCAACTTTCTCTTCTTTATCCTGTTGTTCTTCTTGGCCAAGTGCTAAACCTTTCGAGTCTCCAACTTCTGTTTGTTGTTCCTCTACTATCGTCGGATTTTCACCCCGTAATACTGGAGGAAGGAAACTCTGCCTATGCTCTTGAAATCTGACAACATCGACCCTCTCTTTGGGTGAAAGGGCTTGAATTCGGGCCAAAACCTCGTCATAAGATTTCACGCCTCAGAAAATATCTTCGTGAGGCGAATTCTCGTGCTCAAATATTTTAAGGCCATAGCTGGCCAAAGGATTACTCATGACCCTGTGTGGATTGTGTTTCTCGAATTTGATTAGAACCAAATTTATATCTTCTAGGGCTACTGCCTCGGCCTTTGCATGCCCGAAGTCTAATAATGAATAGGTGTTTAAATGAGCAGGAAAAGGTGGCCATACTTTTCTTGAAAACCCTTTCAATTCTTTACTTATACCGTCGATTACGGTTTTCCTGGCGTTCTCGCGAGAAGCCAGCCTGTCGGTTATAAGTAAGGGTAAAGCATGAGGAGGGATGGAAGCGCCGAAAACCCTAATGTATGAAAATTCTTTCTCCACATACCAATCGGCCACTCTGCTTAAATTTTCCGTGATGATATCCGATATCCTGGGTGGCGGATTACCGAAGATGGCGACATGCATCGATACCATTACCTAGTTGAAGATTTCATATACGAAATCCAAAGCCTTGTCCTCCCACAACTTAGAATGGTATACATGGACTGGCTCAGCATCTGATGGATCCCATCTCCAATTCATCAAGGGAAAAGGCATCATGGAACATACTGTGTCCATGAGATATGAAGACATAAAAAATGAAGCAGCGTCCGATATGCTATAATCCGACTGGTCAGGCTATTTGATAATATTTTGGCCTAGTCGAAAGAAGAGCATTTTTCTATTGAATATATCAAGGGCACCCATGGGAGGAAAGAATGCGTGGTGTCTTCCCTCCCGTATTTGAACTATGGTTCCAAAGAGGATATGGAATAAATCCCATTGTTGTCTGCCCTAAACTTCGCTGGGAGTGAGACCCGATGTAGTAGAGTTGAATAAACTTGGGAAACTGAAGCACGTAAAATCATGGCTTGTACAACTAGCAACAAGCGCTATAAGGAAAGTAGTTGACTTTATTTCTGATCTTGAGTTCAACTTAGATGGTCAAAATATAAGGACCAATCTGAACATCCTACCACTAGGATCTTATGATATGATTATCGGGATGGATTGGTTGGAACAACACAAAGCAGTACTAGACTATTATACAAAGATACTTAGCTATAAAGATAATTTTGGCACTTTTAGAACAACCAAAGGCATACAAAAACCTGTATCAGTCAGACAATTTTCAGCGATGCAACTCAAGAAATGTATTAAAAAGGGATGTCAAGTTTACGCCATTAAAGTGACGAATCTATTAGAAAAGGAAGATAAGCCCAAGTTAGAAGACTTTTTTGTTCTACGTGAATTCAGAGACATGTTTGTGGATGAGATACCAGAATTATCTGCTAGAAGGGAAATAGATTTCTCCATAGACTTACTACCTGGATCAACCCCTATCTCAAAAGCACCCTACCGAATGAGTCTACTAGAACTGACAGAATTGAAAATACAATTACAGGAATTGTTGGACAAAGATTATATCGGAACGAGTGTCTCGCCATGGGGAGCACTAGTCCTCTTTGTGAAAAAGAAATACGGTACTCTAAGACTATGTATCGATTATAGACAACCTAACAAAAACGACCATTAAGAACAAATACCCCTTACCTAGGATAAATGATCTGTTCGATCAAGTTGGTGGGGCCAAGATCTTTTCAAAATTTGATTTACGATCCGATTATCATCAACTTAGGATAAAGGATGAGGACATAAACAAAACAACTTTTTGAGCAAGATACAGACATTACAAGTTTGTAGTCATACCTTTCGGACTCACTAACGCACCAGCCACATTTATGTGCTTGATAAACATCATTTTCAGCCAGTACTTAGACAAGTTCGTAGTAGTATTTATCGACGATATTCTGGTCTATTCTAAAGGGATAGGGAAGGGCATGTGATTCGTTACGAGTCCCAGAAATTAAAAGAACACAATAGAAATTATGTTACTGGTGACTTATAATTGGCAGCAGTAATACACGCCTTAAAAATGTGGCAACACTATATAATGGGAAAAAAATTCCTACTATTGACGGATAATAGCGGGGTGAAATATCTGTTTAACCAAACAGGACTTAAGGGTAAGGAAAATAAAGTAGTAGACGCTTTAAGAAGAAGAGTCCATGGGTTATTTGAGATAAATATTAGCAGGGAATAAAGCGATCCAGAACAAATAATAAGGACAACAAGTATTAACAATGGAAATTACACTAAGGTGATGGTAGAATTTCAAGACAGTATCGCAAGCTCAGATAAACCAGATCTAAGTATCGACAAGAAGGGACTATTACGATTTGGAAACAGACTTTACATACCAGATTCAACAGAGTTTAAATTAATTGTTGTAGAGGAAGTGCATAAAAAACCGTATTCTGGCCATCCATGTTACCAGAAAACAATAACAACACTCATAAAACTATTTTATTGGCCTAATATGAAGGGTGAAACAACAGAGTACTTGGCTAGGTGCCAAGATTGTCAACAGGTTAAGGCTGAGAACCAGAACCCAGCCGACTTATTATAGCCATTACTAGTACAAGAATGGAAATGGGAGACTATATCACTAGACTTTATAACAGGTTTGTCTAAAACTCAGAAACAAAATGATTTTATCGTGGTTGTAATCGATAAACTCAGTAAGTCTGCACACTTTATTCCTGTAAAGTCTACTTTTAAAACTATAAACATTACTAAAATATTCATGAAATAATATTTGAGAACCATGTCGATGTCTCTTTCCTCAATATCACTATGTTTCTCTTCTCTATCAATCACAATGCTTTTCATACTATACCAAAATATTTTTCCGACGTGCAACACTCCAATATATTATTATGTCACACATTCTTCTTCTCTCGACATTCTCATCCCATCTGTTCCATATTTATTCCTTCCTCCATCCCTGTTCTCCATATTTTCATACCATCCCCTGGTCATCCCCCAGTCCCCCTATGCATGCGAAGAATCGTAGCTACTAGGGTGATCATATTCCAACTTCATAACCCCTTTATCACACAACAACATCTTGATCCAAGTAGAGAGTGATTTCAAATATATTTCACGCGTACCTTCAAATAACTCTCTTTCAACAACACTATATCACTGGGTGCAATCTGTAAGAAACTCGATAATATAACCCCCCAATACACTATTTCCAAAAATCAACTGCACGCCAGATCTGATAACTTTATGGTATTAACTTGATGGATCAACTCAGGTGTCCAACTCCTCGAAACAACACTACAAAATGTCTCGTTCTTTTTAGCTAACCTCTATAACTACTCAGCCAAAACTATCAGGAAATCAACAAAGAAAATATCATGTAAGTCTGTAAATACACACCTCTGTAGACATTTGTTTTAGTTTATCCATGGGTTCTTATTCTGATCTTTGGAAAACTCTCACTCCTTTTCCTCTAACCATTGTATGATCTCTTCCTTAGTCGGCCTCCACATTCCCCTTAGTCACAGATATCTGTCCCGACAATGGAAGCATTTGTTGGTGTGTAGTGGGAGATCGAGGGTTCAACATCAAATCACCAATAAAACCCTCAGATATCGACCCTTTCGGCATCACCTTCAAGGAGGTGAAGTCTCACTTGAGGTATCTATTGGATCTGCAGGAACCAGGTTTCCAAAATGATAAAAGGATTGGAGGCATACCTCATAACCATTATAATTAGCATTTTTTCATTATACCTTATATTAGATGCACAAAAACCTAATATCATGTGACATATTCATAGCAAAAGAACATATAACATATGACAATAAACAAAACAATCACATCATAAAAAATAGACACCATGATTTAACGTGGTTCACCCAAGATGGGCTACGTCCGTAATGGTTGACTTGTCATTATATTATTCAGAACACCCATTACAAAATTTGTGCATTACACTCATACATTATGCCCTTGTCGTTCTCTTATCTCTCTATCTCCCTTTGTCACTCTTCCCTCCTCCATATCTCACATACCTTTCATACACACTTAATTATCTCTTCATACATGGAATTACCTCCACCCCTATCTATCCCAAAAACCTTATATATTTATACAATTATAATAGGGCTTAGCCCGCATAAATAGAGCCAAAATATGTAAAGGCTTCCCACAATCTTCTTTCTTTTGCGCACGCTGCTCCATGAAAGTGTGCCAATGGTATTTCCTTCCTTTTCACACGTTGCACATTTCCTAAAACTATTCCCAAAATCCTCGCCTAACACACACAAAACTATGTGGTGATCCAAATATCTTAAACAAATTGCGTGGACTAAAGAAAATATAAAAAAGACCAAATTTCAGTCCGTTTTCAAATTTTAATGCAATTAAAATGCAAATAAATAGGTAATAAACAATTTACGTGGTCTCTTCATTCTTGAAGAGGCATGGTTGCAACATAGAGAAAAATGAAAATTTGTGGTATTTTCAAAAATTTGGAAATGTTTGGAATCTAGGAGTGGAGCTATCGAACTAACTCAAGCATTGCAAATGGCGTTTTCATGGAAGGATAGTGAGAATAGGTGCATGTGTGAGAGGTTTAGAAGAACAAAATGAGGTGTAACAATGAAAATCAATGTGGTAAGTATTTTTTATTTTTTCCTCTCTTAGTACACCAGATAGTTGTATGCAATGGAGAATCATGTTTACACACATCGATGAACTTTGTTTAGAGTATAAAAATTCTATGTCTTTTATTTTGTTTATAGCGGCTAACTCTACATCTTACCAGCTCAACACCATCATATTATTTTATGTTTTCAACTGCCTCTGTTGTCCTTATAAGAGCACGTGTGAAAAACCTTCACAAACACTTCGACAACCCTCCTCTGCTATAAATAGAAAAGGGATAAATTTTTTGGGGAGGTTCTATAAAAACCTTTTCTACAAGGTGTTGTCCTTGTGGTGGAAAGAAAAAATACCATGCCCCTACCACCCTCTCTTGCAAGTTCTCCCATGTTCATATTTTACTTTTTAGGGACATCCATAGAAATATTCTTGTCTTCTTTTAAGGTGTCAATTTCCAAATGGGCTTCCATCACCAAAGAGAAGTTTGATAATTTGAGTCATGTAGATATTTTTTCCCTAAGAAAGTAGTGTATATACCCCCTTACTTATTGTAATCCTATCCCAACAAATAGAGCCCTTATTTTGTTCTAACATGGGCCCACCTTAGAAGACCAACATATTATTGCAAAAGCTTTTGATGTTTCCCCTCTAGATCAACATCATGAGATTCTAGCCATCATTTCAGGCCATATAGAAGTAGAGAACTCATCCTTAATATGGGTTAGACTATAAAATCCCCTTTTTTATAATCTAACAATCATATCATCCATCCAATCTACCCATAGGAAAAAGTCAATACCCAACTTGACCTGGGTTCCATCTCCTACTTTGCAAAAAATATAACTTTCTAAGAAAGAATTTTTCGAGAAGATATTTCAACTAAATTGATGCATTCTTAATAGATTTTCGAGGGGACCTAATCGAATCTTATAAATTAGAAGAATCAAAGAGGGTGGGCTAGGAGAGAGAATAAAAGGAAATAGCGGAATGCTATTACTTACTTGATTCCTGCTTGCATGAGAGATATATTCCTCCTTGAACTTTGCACCTCACGAACTAGACCTTGTCTTAGCGCTCTGATCGACAAAAGACCACCGATTGATCAATTGACGACATAAATCCTAGTTTGGACAGGACGGGAGAGGCCGAGATTGCTGGTACCGCTGGGTCGAATGTACGGTTTTATTTTTCTTGCTAGTGGATTGGTGATTCTTTTTCGATTGGATCAACAAATTCCAGGTAAACTGGGTTTCAAATGTACTCTTTCTCCCTAATACGTTACCATACCAAGACTCTCCACAAACTCTTTGAAGAAGTGTAAATCCAAAATGACTGATATTTTATAGGCCCCAACCACCCTCTTCCTTTAACTTTGTCAACATTTACCACCTACCTAACTAATGGAATCTTAAAAGAATCCTTACAGCATACCAAAGGAAACAAAAACATGCCTTCCTAATCCTTTCAAGTAGCCCTTTTGGAATATGCACCAAAGACTCCCATAATATAGGAATCACCTCTAGCATTGATTTGTGCCACAGTTAGTATTCCACCCACAAACAACCATTTATTACACCAAGGATTGATAAGAGAACATTTTCTAGCATCCAACCCTAATCATGCTTTTTTAAAAACATTTGATTTCAAGATATAAACCACTTATTCAAATTATTAATCGAAATCCATAATCTTGTAAGCATAGACTATGTTTAATATTAGAACAGTACATAAGATTTTAGGTCATTTAAAACAATTCCTACAGTAGAACTAAATAAATCCATATACTCTTTCAATGCCTTAACAACCATTTGTAAGGAGAAAAACATTATCCACAAATAAAAGATGGGAAAGTGACAAAGATCCACCAATCGTAATGAGGTTGTTATTTCTTTTCATATCACTAATTACTCATGCTTAATCAAGAGGAACAGCAAGTACATAATGCATTCAACAAAGTTATATTAACCATTTACATAATTCAAAATAATGCATTAGAGCAAAGTTATATTCACTTATGAGATTTTTTACTTATATGTTATTCTCTTATTGAATTTACAATTTGGATTCAATGATTTGGGATATATGAGTATCAATTTTGGAAGTTGGAAGTGATAAAAGACTTTAAATATAATGGAAGAAGGTGGTTACACTATTATGATACAAAAAGAGAAAAAAATGGCTACTAGTGAAGAGTCAATACAAACATCCTTCAAAATTGTCTACTGGTGAAGAGTCAATACTACTAGATTTTCTTTACCTTTAAGAACTTTAATAGATCTGCCGCTGATAATGTTAAATATATTGTACCCTCAACAGTATGACCGTACACTGCCAGCTGTGCTGGACAGTTGTACTTTCTATTTTTGTCCTGCTTAAGCATATATAGCTCAACCGTCTTACATTGTAACCATCTTCTGAGTTCTGTACTTCTTCATACATTTCAATATACTGTTCTATTCTCTTCTTTCTGCATCTCTCTTTGCTTCACAATTTATCATGGTATCAGAGCTTCAGGTGTAAGACTCTTCACATAGTCGGGAGAGCAACACAATCCTCACAGCGCAGAGCTTACACGCATCTTGAGAGCACGCGACACAGTTTTTTCACAAGGCTTGGAGAGCTGGCCATAATACTCTTTAAATATTTCTGTAACAAGCTTGCGAAGGAAGCAGAGCGTACAACGCTCGAAATATCCCGGACGAAGAGAATGCAGAAGAAGAAACCCTAAAGATTCTTGTAATCTTTTCAAGAATCGTCAAAGATTGACGAAGAAAAGCCGGAGGAGGCGAGAAAGTTTAAAGAACTTGAAGATTTCGCTTAAACTTGTTAAATATTCAGGCAAAAGGTAGAATCCTTTAAAGATTCTTGGAAATCATTCAAATCTGAAAAAGATTGTAGCAGATCACGAAGAAATCGTGAAATTTTTTCAAATCTTTGAAAGATTCACGAATCTTTCTTCCACAGGTGTAAAGAACGCATCTCAGGCGCAAAGAACAGCCACTAAAGCCATGAAATTCATCCTGCGAGTGGAGAAACCATTTCAGCTGTCAGATCTTGCGCACAGGCCCGACAACCATTGGATCAGTGAGAAGGTGCATGAGGTTTAGTCCTCTGCAGTGCACAGGAGTGATTCCGACTTGTGAAGTCGCGAAATCCCGACGTCATCTTAACAGTCCATTCAAGAGATACATGGCGATATCCTATTCCATCGCAAAATCGCAAAATCGGGAATCGGGAGTTGGACAAGTGAAAGAATCTGCTCTCCAAAAACTCCGATACGCAAAATAGTGAAATCCCGAAACGATCACAGCCGTCCATCTCAGAGGGCAGGTGGCAGCAAATTAGCCCTTCGGCATTTCGAAATTTGGGGTTTCAATTTGTCAAAGAAACTTGACATCGCAACTCACGAAATCACGATACGTGAAATCCCGATCAAATCTTAGCCGTCGATCTCTCCTGGACACGTGGCAAACATCGTAGCGCCTGTCGGGATTTCGGCATTTCGGAATTCGGGGTTTCAAGTTGTCAAAGAAATTTTACATTGTAATTCATGAAATCGTGATACGCAAAATCCCGATCCAATCTCAACCATCCATTCTGACCGGACACGTGGCACAAATCCGACGACTCGAAAAAAGTCCTGAAGAGGAAAGCGCCATCGGCATATCGGGATTCGGGAAATCGTGAAACCTGAGAACGAGTGTTCGAGTTTCTTTCCAGTGAAATCCCCGACGCAAATCTAGCCGTCCATCTATTCAGGACGCGTGGCAGAGATCGAAGCTTTCGGGAAAAGTCTCGATAAGCGACTTCATCGGTTTTTCGGGATTCGGCATTTCACGGATCCTGGAGACAAGAGGTCTGAGACATAACATATCACAAAATCGCGAGAAGGGATCTTGACCGTCCATCTGTTGAGGACGTGTGTCGCAGATCGGAGCCATCGGGAAAATTCCCGACAAGACAGCGCCATCAGAAAATCGGCGATCGCGGAATCGAGGAGACAGAAAACCTCGACATCAGAAATCGCGAAATCCTGATTCGCGATATCCCGATACGATCTGGACCGTCCGATCACTGCAGATCTGGACCGTTGAAAAATCGAAAGGCGATTTTTCGCATTTCGGCGATTTGAAAGCCAAAGAAATGGGAAAAGCTTGTAGCGCTTTAAAAGAAAGGCACGTGGTCACATTACAAGGAGACCAAAGGGACAATTCAAGCCCGATAAGCTCCCATCAGCCATCGGAACATCGACATTTCACCGATTGAAGGTAAATACACCATGTTTCTCTGTACTTATGATTTTTTTTTTTAAATTCAAATATCATGGCGTCATGTAGCAATCTAGGCCCGACTCAGGGTCCGATTCTTCTTGGTAAGAATTACGAATTTTGGTCTCTTCGAATGAGGTCATTCTTGCAAGCACAAGAGTGTTGGGAACCAGTGGATCTTGGATATGTGGAACCAGATCGAGCAGCCCTCACTGCCATGACAAATGCCCAGAAAATTGCTCAAGCAACTCTGAGGACCAAAGAAAACAAAGCAAAATTCTAGATTCAGAACTCTGTAGATGACTCGATTTTCTCAAAAATCACAGGCGCTGGTACTTCCAAATAGGCCTGGGACATCCTCAAAACTTCCTACCAAGGAAATGATAGGGTAAAAACAGTTAAACTACAGTCCTTGTGGACACAATTCGAGACTCTCAAGATGATAGAGTCTGAAACTGTAGATCAGTTCATGAACAGAGTCATGGGAATCGTGAACCAAATCAGACTGATTGGTGAAACCATCACTGATCAACACATTGTTGAGAAAATTCTCAGAAGTTTACCCAGGAAATTTGAAATGGTTGTAACAACCATCCTTGAATCCAAGGATTTATCAAGATTTCCAACATATGAACTAATTGGTTCTCTGGTGACACATGAGACAAGACTGCATCTCACAGATGATTCAATCTCAAATGCCTTCCAATCTCAATTCTCATTCAGAAGAGGGAAAGGTAGAGGAAGAAGTAAAGGAAGAGGGAACAATCAAGGTAACCCTCATACCAATGGAGGGAACAAACAACAATATACAAATCAGAATTTCCAAGGTCACATAAATCATCAACAAAATCAACAGCAGAATTTCCAGCCTCAAAGAGGCAGAGGGAGAAGGTCTAATGAAAAAACTAGCATACAATGCTATTACTGCAAAAAATATGGGCACTATGAATCTGAATGCAGGAAGAAGTAGGCAGATCAGCTCTCAAGCAGAGCACATGTGTCAAATCATACAGGAGACACCTCAAGAGGTATGTTTCTCTCATGCCACAAAACTGAACAACAACCTAAAGATCTTTGGTTGCTGGACAACGGTTGCATCAATCACATGACAGGTAACAAAGAACTACTTTCATGCCTTGATTCCTCAATTTCCTCTGATATTACTCTTGGAAATGATCATTTAGTCAAAGTTCAAGGAAAAGGAATTGTTCATATTCTTACTAAACAGAATGTAAAGAAAGACATATGTAATGTCTATCATGTTCCAGACTTAAAACATAATTTGTTAAGTGTAGGACAACTCATTGAAAAAGGATATAAGGTACTTTTTGAGGGAGCATCTTGTAAAATCTATGATAGAAAACCCAACAAAAAATTAATTTCTGAAATCCTTATGACTCCAAATAGGATGTTTCCACTTACCCTCAGAACTGCAAATCTGAATCAACCTTATGCACAGAGTGCATCAACCATGAATGAATCAATGGTTTGGCATACAAGATTTGGACACCTACCATTTCAGAGTCTAAGTCTTCTTCAGAAAAACTCCATGGTCAAAGGTCTACCTATTTTTAAAGAGAAAATTCCCCCATGTGAGTCTTGCATACTTGGAAAACACAAGAGAACCAGTTTTCCACAGTCTTCCAATCAAGC
>ML791714.1:352989-363802 GCA_009831015.1 Picea engelmannii | reverse complement strand
CAAGGAGTACCCTGTCTGCATACTTTTGATAGATCCACAGTGAGATAAATTGGAAATACATTTTACTATGGGTCTATCAAAAGTATGCAAAGAGGGTACTCGTTGGATTCACAATTTAATTATGCATCCAACAAGTGCTACACTTGAAATTTGAGTAAATCTATAAGGAGATAAATTGAAAATACGATTAAAAAATAGTTTTCTTTCTTTCCCTTTGAAAATTCATAACTCTTATTTTATTATTTTAACCATTATTTTATTATTTTCCTTAAGAGACCCTTTTTTTACCTCAAATTTCCCCTAATACAGTGTCCTCATTTCATCCCATTAGCATCGTCTAGATTCGTATTGGTATCCGATTACTTGTTTCCTTTTAGAGTCCTAAGGATATTATTAGCATCCTAGTTGTGTCCCATTAGTGTCCTCGAGCTTCAAGTAAGAGTCTTACTTGGTTATTTGAGCAGCGTTTTAGCATCACAATTGCATCCTAAAAATATATGTAATGTGTTATGAACCAACACCTTGAGAATGATAAAAATCAATGTATAACAATCCACTTCAAGGTCGAAACCTCCTTTTACAATATATTCATTGTACAAGATGAGATGAGATGCCCCTAAGACTAGGTCTCCTTGGTATATATATAGGATACAAAGGGTACAATTATAATGAAAGGGTACAATGAAGGGTTCTATCCTACATACAAATGTAATAATTCAATATCCAATGCTTAATAATGGGGTTTTATACTTAACATGGGGTTTTTTCAAGGACTTAACATGCCCCTACCCTTCAAACAAGTGTTGTTCTCAACACTTGACTAATTGTTGGTGTTTTTGCATGGATAACTCATCTTCCCATGTTGCCTCTTCCATTGGCAGGTTCTTCCATTTGATGAGGTACTCAGTAATTGCGCGATTTCGTAGCCACTTAATCCTTATTTCAAGGATTGTTTCTGACTCTAGTATGATTTTCCCTTCTTCATTAATCTTTGGTAAAATAGCTTGGACTAGGATCTTGTCACTGATTAACTTATTTAAGCAAGAAACATGGAAGACTGGATGTACAGGTGAAGATGGAGGCAACTCCAATGTGTAAGCCATACTTCCAATCTTTGCAACACCTTATAGGGTCCATAGTATTTGTAACATCTCCGATACTGGCAAACCCTAAATTTTCTCTAATACCATAATGTAATGTACCCAGCCCCAAGCTAAGTCACGCCACACAAAATTTCTTCTTTGATACCAATTCTAATAGCGGAAATAACTCACTCAGAGAAATTGCACACGCAAATGGCCTTGTGCCACACGCAATAATTGTTTCCTAGCATGCACGATGATTCAAGCCTCGTGCCTGAATCTCGTTACCATTACTACTGAAATTGACTAACATATACCCTTTATTAACTACCATGCCCTGCATATGCAACAATTATGCAAAACCAACATTAGCATGCACAATCATTATAGCCATGCATATTTATGTACATTTACAACAAATAGAATTAAGATAAACATACACAAAATAATCAACATATAAACACACATAAATTAACACTTATCTTTGGTTGTAAATCACCAACTGCATGTAGACTTCAGACGTTCCTCCCAATCATAGACTATGTTATTCATACACTCTCAACAACAGCTCACCCCCGATCTGGGGCTATGAMTCAACCAGGGAAAAKTCTACCTAATCCAAACTAAGGTCTATCAAACAACACAATAAAGAGTAATCCCATGTGCCCACTCCAACAACAAATCCTATCTCACAACCTCTCATTCCCCACAACCTATCCCACCCAAGGAAATGCACCCCCTTCTTTGTTGAACAGTCCTTCAGGCTGTCCCACTTACCTTCCAAGGCTTCCACAACAGGTCGGCTATGAAGTATTAGAGATCTATAGCATTTGGAACACAAGGCTTCTCTAAGAGTTACAACACTCACTAGGCTAGCCTACAAGGAAACATATTCCCAACAATTCTCTCACTTAGAGAGAATACCTCACAGGCCTGGCAACCTACTTCTTCAGTCCAAACCACCCAAGGATTTACTGGGTAACAATCAGCTTCAACTTACACTCTCCAGCCAAGGTACAGATGATGGAAAGAATGAATGAGTGAATGATTGGAAGAATGATCAAAATTATACGAAGTTCCCTAAATTATATTTGCATGTTCCTATATTGACACTTGTCACTCTAGGAACTTCCTTTGACTCTACTTGGTAATTTGTTCCCCTCACTTGGGAACTTAGGATAAATTATATCATAAAGATTCTGACTGAGGAATAATATTATTTTATTCCTTGGCTTAAGCCCCCTTGACTTACCACGTTTTATTAAGCCCTTAGCTCCCTTTCCCTCTCATGGAGTCCTATCCCCCCAAAATTTTGTTGATTTGTGTAGCTTCGTGCAGGTATTCTCACGTGCTCTAGGTATTGGGCATGTGGAAATCATCATGGAAACCACATTACACTCTTTGTTTGGAGAAAATTTTCATCGGAATGAAGTTGGGATTTCATGGGTTTGGAGGAGGGCTTTGTGGGTTTGAACTTTGTGTTGGGGCTTCACACCCACAAGAAAGTCTAATTTGATATTGACTTGTAGAGGGGATTCTATGCTAACCCCTAAGACTTGTAGATAAAGGAGAGAGGTCATTGTGACATTTCATATTGTGTAGAGAGTCAGTGGAGACATGATGGAGTTGGCATAAGTGAGTCTGCACTTGTGTCAAGGAGCTTGGTGATCTCAACAAAGGAATGTATGTAACTCTAGAAATTTATCCTATGAAGAAAGAAACCAAGCGAATCATACAGAAGTGTCCGTACAGGTTTTTGTACATGTACATGAGTTGCAGTGGACATATTTTCATATGTATGTGGGTTACAGGAAAGTGAATCGCACATGCATGCGGGTTGTAGTGAGTACAGTCGCATATGTACATGGGTTGTAGTAAGGTGAATCACGTACAAGGTTTCAAGGCAGGAGCAGGTCCGTGCGGCCGACGTCAGCAGTAGTGAAGGTGATGTCAGTAGGTCGTACATGTGATCTGTAGCATATTTGTGGGAAGAGGAAATTTACAGGGATTTGTTGAGGTTTGGTTTTTTGGTTTTGAGAGGACAAGGTTTTCCTCAGATTTTGGTGAAATTGTATTGGTTGGGAGGGCTAGCTTTTCCCTCAAAATTTATGAATTTTCTAAAGTTACAGAACAAAAAATTTGTGTCTCATGTGTATTGATGATTCATATCTAATATTGTTGTTTCCACTACATATATTTGCAATGCAAAATTGTTCAATGATAACAACTAGGGTTTATTGTTAGCTCACTAGGAAGCAATTTTCAGATCTGAAAATTAGTTACATAGTGCATGTGAAAATTGACATGGTATCAAAGCTTGGGAAGGGGATCATCGTTGAGACACATTTTGGGATACAACACTGGAAGGGTGTTGTTCTTGTTCTTGTTCATGTTACGGGCAAGTCACAGGAGTTAGCTCTGAGAAGGAGCTAGAATCACTGTTGAAAATAGAAACATGTTAGATGGTCTCTCGTTTGAGACATGGAGCAGACTGTCTAGACGAGGAATTATGGACTATTGCAGCTCGGTGGTGTGGCATGTTGGGAGTGATGGTGGATTGGCGGAGAGCCCATATCACAATAGTATGTTGTGTGGTAGATTTCCAACCATCTGGATGGACTTCCAGTGGCTTGTCATGGTGAGTTGTGATGGATGCAGCTCAGGTGATTTAGCACAGACAAGATAACTTCAAACATTTGGTAGGTTGATGAGATAGAGTCTTCATCATGCCAGAGAGTTGCACATTGTCAAGGTACGACAATGTATGAGACATTTGACCCAAGAGGATGAGGACACTTGCAACGATGTGTTGTGGAAGCCTAGAGTGGACTAGACTGGGTTTCCATCTGTAGCTCAAGATTGTTCAGTGAGAGGACACAAGATCAGTTGCAGTGTGTGCATAGACACTAAGAGTTTTTGATGACTTGGATGATGGACTTGGGTATAATTTCATTGGATGGTCATAATTTGGGTAAGCATGATGCTTTCCTTGGATGATTTCATGGTTATTCCATAGTGGGAACCATCGACACGTGACATGGGCACATGATCTTTTCAGTAGCTTCACAGTGTCTGACTCAAGTATGTACGAGGAGCTTGGTATGATGACCAGTCATGTAGCACAGAGATCTGGAGAAGTGGTATTCCAGATGGAGTAAGGGGGTGTGTTGCGAGTGGAAAATGTGTTATGGGTTTCAAGAGTGTGTTCTCATGCTCAACGATTGAGGAGTAGGGCTATGGATTTTTTTTCTGGGATGGTCAAGTATTATTTGTGCCGATAGGATCTAGCTTCATATCAACAATGGTTCTTGGAGTTAGATAGGGCCAGTATATGAGAGATGTGGCCAATAGTAGCATAGAGATATAAGATGAGGAGAAGAAAGTATCTCCACTAGTGGTGAGGTAGGTGGCCCCACCAGTAGCATAGGTTTAGAAGGAGTAGGTAGCTCCACTAGTACTGAGAAAGGTGGCCCCACCAGTAGCACAAGTTCAGAGGGAGCAGGTAGCTCCACTAGTGGTGAATCAGGTGGCTCTACCAATGCTATAGGCTTACAGGGAGCTAGAGTTCAAAGGGAGTTTTCCCTCAGGATCCAGTGGGGAGGAGAAGCCTTTCAGGACTGTACAAAGGATAATGGACAGGGATAAGGTGGCTCTGGAGGTTGTGTAAACTCAAAGGGAGTATGAATTTTTTTTTATTAATAGAAATCTTATATGTGTTGCACAATTGTTGAAAGGGGGGAAGTTTTCCAAGATAGACCATGGATGTTATGAGAGAGATGGTGAAGGGAAAACAAGAATGGTTGAGATGACCCTCACCATACCAGTACCTACTAGGTGTAATTATTCAACAATCCTCTGACCCAGAAATGAATTACCAGTCAGGTTGGTAGTTGGAAGGCCATCCTCAGGAGTCAATGAGGAGATGGGGTAGGGTACCCATCTGTAAGGCTTCTAGGCCTAACCATGAATTAGGATTCAGACCAACACAACCTTGCGTAGGAAGGAAAGAAAGGAGGTAATTCAGGCAGAGAGACATATCTGCAAGATAGAAGAGTAGAGAAAACACTCTCCTGAGAAGAGAAGAGAGGATACTTCGACTCTGGAGTTTAGAGGAAAAGTTGAGCAGTAAGCTCATTCTGGCTGAGAGAAGCCATGGGCATGGTTTGGCTACAAGCTGATAAACAAGGCTGACGAGTGACTGAGGAAGTACTCGACCAGACCTCCTTTCTTGGACTAGAGAAAACCAGTTGCCAATTTCCTGTGGGAGGAGGAGAGTAACCTTTGTCCCTAACTGACGTGGAGCAAAGAGAAATAATCTCTCTCAGAGCATCATGTTCTAGCTCGGGGGTGGCCAATGGTAAATCCGATATGAGTGGTTGTGCCTATGGTTGGGAGGAAACATGCACCCCTTTCAGTGGTTGCTTCACATTTTCAAGTTCTTATAATTATTTTCATACTATGTGTATTACATTGGATGTGATGATGAAATGTCTGTGTTTATGATTTAGTCTTTCAGTATTTGAATAGTTATTAGAAATTCTCTTTGATTTCTGTAAACTTTTATATCTATATGATCTTTGATTTATCTCAGTTTAGCTGCTAGAGATTCATGGGATGGGAGTCCGCAGGAGAGTCAGGGTAGGAGCAGCTAAAATGCCTAAGTCCTGTCAATCCTTTGAATTCACCCTAGTGGGAATGCCAAGTTCATCTTTGTGGGAGAAGGGAATTTTCCCATCAGACTATTCACCCATTTGACCGAGGGCTCATGCCCATTTTCTTAACCCCTTTGCTGCAAAAAGGATTTGCGCTTAGCCCACGATATTTTCCAAGAGACCCATGTGACTAGGGCCTGGGAACCCTGTGCTAGCCCAAAAGGGGCTAGCTCGTTCGACTTTGGGACTTTGGAAGTTATGATTCCATAACCCTCGAAAATAGTCGAAGGTCGAAGTCATGAATTGACGAGGGTCGTCGATCTAGGGATCGAGTGTAGATCCCTCCCAACCGTTAGATCAGACTTAGGAAGGGAAGTGTTAAGTTCTTCAGCGAAGTCCTACTTCGGGAGAAAAGGAGTGGCTACCATCGAAAACTCCTGAACGTTGTAGTCGCAGAGTAAATCAGGACCGTTGAAAATCGAGGGACATGTTTCTATAGATCAATGGTTATCCGGAGTTCCGAGTATTCGACGATATAGGGATGTGCGAGTTACCTCAAAGCTCTACAATCCAGAGTAAATCATGGTCGTAGATACTAGGTACATGTCACATACCCACTACCTCAATCGAATTTTTCTGGTTTTCTGCTGAATCAAAGCCCCCGAATTACTTACGGAGGCCTAGCGCAAGCTAGCTCTTTCTCTCTCCCCATTCCCATGTGGTCACGGGTCATGGTCATAGTTCAAATGATCGCGGTGCCTCTTTGTATTTCGCACCTCAGCACTACAGGGGTGTTGAATCGTTTGACTCTGCAACCGTTGAACCCCGACAGGGCTAGCGTCCGACCAATAGTCAAGTACAGGTGGCAGAGGGGGAATGCGACATGGTAGTCAACAGGACAGGAGGGGGCCCCATTTCACACACCACACTATTCCGGACCCCCCCCCCATTAAAGGCAGAATGGAAAGGGGGGTCTGAAATTCACCTGAGCACCGTTGATCAAGGTGAATTAATCTCAACCGTTCGAGAGTTGCACGTCCGATTCCAGACCCCCCCCCCGCTAAAGGCTGAACAACAAGGGGGGTTCAGAATGAAACCTCAGCCGTAGGTCTGGGCGAGTGGACTCTAGTCATCCATATCTTCTCGTTACCTACCTTAATGTGCATTCGCGCCCCGACTTAAAGCCGACATCTCTTCCTCACATCTAACGGTCGTCACCGACCCTGAGATCCTCCGAAAGAATCTCGTCCATTCATCGGGTTTATCATCATGAGAGTCCGAACTCTCGATCACGGGACTCCTGAATTCTCGATCCCTGGTTTCCCGATGCGGTTAATCTCTCGACACGTAACCTCCGTAAATTGGACGGTCCAGATCTGTCCTGGGATTTCCACCATGGAAAGTCCCGATATCTCATCACCAGGACTCCCGATCCCGCAATTCCCGATTCCCCGAAATGGGTAATCTCATGACACATGGCCTCTGTCATTCAGACGGCTCAGATCTATTCCGGGGTTTTCACCATGGAAAATCCCGAACTCTCGTCATCAGGATTCTCGATTCCGTGATTCTCGATTTCCCGAAATGGGTAATCTTACGACATGTGGCCTCTGTCATTCGAATGGCTCAGATCTATTCCGGGTTTTTCACCATGGAAAATCCCGAACTCTCGTCATCAGGATTCCCGATTCTCGATTTCCCGAAATGGGTAATCTTACGACACGTGGCCTCCGTCATTCAGACGACTCAGATCTATTCCGGGGTTTTCACCATGAAAAATCCCGAACTCTCGTCATCAGGATTCCCAATTCCACGATTCCTGATTTCCCAAAATGGGTAATCTTACGACACCTGGCCTCCGTCATTCAGACGGCTCAGATCTATTCCGGGGTTTTCACCCTTATACACTGGGGTCTTTAACCCTCTGGTAACTCCTGACAGATCCAACGGTTGTCGAGTTTTTCCAGACGAGATCTGATGGCTCAGATTGGTTCCTACCCGTGCATTCTTCCACAACTCCCTGGATGTGGAAAAATCAACGGTCCAGATACTCCCATGGACCTTGGAGATCTACGGTCCCGAATTCTTTGTTGTCCACGAAGACATAGAAAACAAGGGGGTAAGGCATTTAACACCCTACTCACTCCTACCAATCTAATGGTCATGTGTGACCACAGGTTTCCCGATGGAATATCGTCCGTCGATTAATACCTATCCTTATGCTGCCATCTCGGGTTTTCAAGAGGATCGTTCCTCCTTGTGCAGGGTTACTAAGGCCTTGTGCCTTCACATTCTCTTTCCCGATTCTTGATGGGCTTTTCAAGGAGGGTATCTCTATGGGGAGGTTCTTACCCGGGGTACTATCTGAGGCATATAAGGGTACCTTTCTCCCACGAATCAGACATGCAGTCTGAAATAGGTCAATAAGCATATAAATAGCGATTTATGAAGACATAAGCCATACGTAGTCTTTCCATTATAAACATGCATCTACCCGTATTGATCAAAACACCATACAGACATTCTTACAATGAAATCATTCACAGTTTCACAGCTTATGGGCATAATTATCAGAATAAACATATATATCTTTCAAGATTCTAGAGGCAAAACACTTATCAGAAATAACACCAGGGGTTAAACAACTATTGAGAGGGGTGCTCGTTTCCACCCAACCGTAGGCTCAGTGACTCCCAGCGGATTTACCACTAGCCACCCCCGAGATAAGACCATGATGCTGTGAGACTGCGTCTCTGTTTTCCAGTGACTAGGAGCGAAGGTTACTCTCCTTCCTCTCTGCTATCACTCACTCTGCATATTTCCAGAGTTCTCTTCCTCCCCTCGCGTCTGCCCCCAATCGCTTCTACCCCACGCCTTATCCTCTTGCGAGGTTGCGTGTGGCGCGATTTCCCTCGCACTGGTCATTCATGATGGCTCTACGGATGGGCGGTTCACCTCCCCATCTCTCATTAATTCCTAAGGAGCCATCAACCTGCCAGCCTACGAGATATTTAATTCGGGGCCAGCGAGCCGCTTTTGGTTCTCTAGGCCAGTGAAGTCCAAATACAATATTAATTCTTGGTGGAAGTTAACGCCACCTTTCTAGGTGCCTTCCACCACCATCATGGTCTCTTTTTTGCACATCCCCTCCCACCAGTCCTGCAATATAAATTCATAATGTTATTCACATTCATTGACCTTTTCCATAAGGTCCGTTCACATCACATGTTCACATTCATGAGTTTGCCACGGTTCTGGCCAGTCCAGTTATTTTTACAAACTGAGGGAAACAGGGTGTTACAATTCCCTCCCCCTTAAAGGAACATCATCCTCGATGTTCTTATCTTTTAACATGAATTGTATGTACAGAAGTAAACAAAATCGGATATGCCTGTCTCATGGCATCCTCCATTTCCCATGTAGCCTTATCTGGACCAAAATGTCTCCACTGTACCTTTACCTGTACAATGGCTCGGTTCCGGAGCGGGGTTTCCTTTCTGTCCAATATGCATTGGGGTTTTGGTAGAAATTCTCCCTCCGGTTCCACCTGGATCACAAACCAGTCAATTATATGATTAGCATCATGCACATATTTCTTTAGTAATGAAACATGGAAAACATTATGTGCTTTTACTGTGGGAGGAAGTGCTAGCCGATAGGCTACAGGTCCCACTCTATCTAGAACCTCAAAGGGTCCACAATACTGGGGTGCCAACTTGGCACAAGCTCCCATTTTCAGGGAACTCCTTCTGGGCTTAATTCTGAGATATACATGGTCTCCCATTTTGAACTCTCTTGGAGTTCTCTTTTGATCAGCATAACTTTTCTGTCGGTTCTGAGGGACCTTCAGATTTTGTTTTATTTGAGTCACTTGTTGTTCCATTTCTTTCAACATGTCGGGTCCAAAAGAAATCCTATTTACATTATTACTTCAGCTGACTGGAGTATTACACGGTCTACCATAGAGGACCTCGAAGGGGCTCATCTTTAAGGAGGCTTGGTAGCCGTTGTTGTAGGCGAATTCTACCAATGGTAGGTAGTCTTCCCATTTCCAGGGTTGATGCATTACATGCATCCTTAACATATCCTCTAATATTTGATTCACTCTTTCTGTCTGCCCATCGGTTTGAGGGTGATAGGCCTTGCTAAACAACAATTTGGTCTCCAAACCAGCCATCAATGATTTCCAAAAATTGGAAGTAAATTTTGTGTCTCTGTCGGACACTATCTCTTTCAGCATACCGTGCAGTCTGAATACCTCTTTCATGAATATCTGGGCGATATCTATCACCTTGTAGGTTGATTTGACGGGGATGAAATGAACAAACTTGCTCATTTTATCCACCACTACCATAATGGCGTCATTCTGCTTGGTTGAAGTTGGCAACCCAGTGATAAAATCCATGGAGATTGTTTCCCATTTCCATTATGGGATATGGGTAAAGGGTGTAATAGTCTTGCTAGGTGTCGATGTTCTGCTTTAACCTGTTGGCACTCTATGCATTGGGACAAATATTTGGCTATGTCTTTCTTCAATCCAAGCCAATAAAATTGTTTCTGGGTGACAATGATCATTTTCTGGTATCCTGGGTGACTAGTGTATGGTCTTTTATGTAGTTCATCCATAATGAACCTCTTCAAGTCATCACCATTTGGAATGTACAGTCTATCTCTGTAAGTGAGCAGACCTCCTTCGATCATCTGGTAGCCTTCATATTTTACTCCAGTAGGTTCTTGCTGTAGGTACAGGGTCACAGTCTAAACGAAGGGATATGTCTCTTGTGCATTTCTGACTCTGTTCTTGACATCTGTCTCGCAGGTACTCACCACTGCCAGGTGAATTGTTTTCATGCTTCTGCTAAGGGCATCGGCCACCCTATTTTATTTCCCTTTGATGTGTTTGATTTCAAAATCAAATTCACTAAGGAGGGCCATACATCTAGCTTGTCTAGCATTGAGCTTTGGTTGGTCAAACAAATATCGCAATCCACAGTGATCTGTCATAAGTACAAATTTTCTTCCCAAGAGGTAATGCCTCCACATTTTCAAGGCATGCACTATGGCAGCCAGTTCTAGATC